>VRLP01004480.1:0-48318 GCA_009660295.1 Lophius piscatorius
ATGTCATCAGTCTGTTCTAGGATCAGATCCCATAGTGACTCAACCTAACTGTTTCTATGATGTCATCAGTCTGTTCTAGGATCAGATCCCATAGTGACTCAACTTAACTGTTTCTATGATGTCATCAGTCTGTTCTAGGATCAGATCCCACAGTGACTCAACCTAACTGTTTCTATGACGTCATCAGTCTGTTCTAGGATCAGATCCCATAGTGACTCAATGATGAAGATAAATACAGTTAACTAGTTTTTCTGAGCTCAGGAATAAAACAAGACAGAGTTTGATAAGCTACGGCCAAAATATTGGGGGTTTTTTGGCAAAAAATAATAATAACCCGGCTGATATGAGGTCAATTTGGACTAAATCTCACAATATTTGGGTGTTAAAAACAGTGTTTTCTGTTGAAGAAAAAAGCTCCCTTATGAGTTAAATATGCTACATAGTAGATATCGGACAAATAGACACCGAATTTATGGTGGTGTCAAATTTGAGAACGATCCATGAAATGTTTTTGTGAGTTATCGCGTTGACACAACAAGACGCGTCGGCGGAGATGATGATTCCATAAAATCCCAGAATTTTCGGGGAAACATTTAATTCTCTGCATCTGATCCGTCCCTGAGGAGCGGATCCAGGTTCAGGGTCTTGCTAGGGGCCGTATGACATGTAGACAGAAGGGGCTGGACGCAAACACCCGCTCTAGATCGTGAGCTACAGCCTCTCCACACTATCTCTGCACTGTAACGACATAATTATCTCCTTAATTTGGAGAAAACAGGCTTTTTTTTCTCAATCAAATACAATATTTAAGTCAAAACACCCCAAATAACGCCCACATGTCAGATTTAGTCGCTACAGCTACTGTGATATTAGAGTTCAGAGTTCCACCGATACTTAAAGTCGTTACTAAGCGGTTATTTCTGCAAATGAAAAAGGATTATGTGGAAAGTCCACATTTTTCATGTTTTAATTTTCAGTCATAAGGTATAATTTTGTGCCCAAACTCTGGTTAGGTTAAATACTAAAAGAGGTTTATTTGGGTCAGGAAAAGATTATGTTTTGCCTGATAATATAACTGGGGGGTTTTTTTTCCCCTGAAAGAAGTGGAAAATCTTCCAATCTTGGAGAAACATCTGATCTTTGTTTCACTAAAACGGCTGAAAAATGTCCCAACAGTTTCTAAGTGACTCAGTTTTCACCTTCACATGATCGGGAACTGAATGTTAAAGTGTAAAACCTACAAAGTGTCTCCAATTCACATGTCCATGTTTTGGGAAGGGTTCTGTTCTGCCCTTTGGGCTGACAGTCAACCCTTCTACTCAAAGCGGCTAAATCAAAGAGGTGGAATCAAAACAACAACCGGGTCGGGTCGTCAGTTTGTCTCAGACATGAAGACATGTGTCGGTCTCTTGTACGCAGCATTAAAAAAAATGATATTGGAAAATAAATCAAACATTTTTAAGTGTGTGGAGGATTACGGATCGGCTGGCTCCGGTCCCAGAACTCTACCTTCCTGGCTGGTGGTATTATGGACTGCAGCTGTTTTGTCGTCTGTTAAGCCCTCAGAATTATGGATGTATGCGTAGATTGTGTCTCCTCAGTCGTACCTGCAGCGACATGCCCACGCCTCTGCAGCCCCTGCTGTTTATTAAAGCCCGGCTATTTTTAGCCCCGAAGCCCGCTGGGCCTTCTGCTGCGCCTGGTCTCGGGTTGGAGCGCCTGTTGCAAATCAACAAACTGCTGCCCACCTGAGCGTCAGATGCTAACTGTAACGCTAACGGTGCATCGGCCTGGAAGGCTCTTCCCAACCCTTCTTTTCTTTTTTTTTTATATCGGAACATCGCCACCAATGCAGCTCATAAAAGACCTCATCTATAAATAGCATAATTAAGCATTTGTGCATAAATTATACCTCCTGCATCGTCTCAAAGAGTCAGTTCAAAGTGAGGCTATACATTTAAAATACAACTAAACTGAATAATTGTTGAAGAATATAAAACTCTACATGTTTTAATCTCCTTTTCTCAACATATAAACATTTTAAATGCTTTATAAACGAGAAACCGCCTCTCTTTGAATGATGTTCATCTCTTTATGTGAGAAATTAAGAGCATTCAAATTCAGTAACAGGACTCATGGGTGAATTACATTTAACTACACTGTAAAACCAGTCAGATGTATCAGGCGTAACATTCAGGCCATCCCAAAGAGTCTCTGAGCAAGGCATCGCCTGCCTGGACCTCCATAGTCACGCTGTGATTGGCTGAGCTCCATGTGTGGTGGAGCTAGAAATGTGCTGCCCCATGTGGCTGAAAGCTGAACTGCAGATGTAAATCTAGAATAATAGTAAAATAGAGTCAGAGGTACGTTTCTGGGGGACCCAAAAAAAATCTTACAGTGGGTCTCGACCCAGTCTCTTTGGGCATGTGCAGTGGGGGTCCTCCTCAAACCCCCTCTAGCAGCAGAAAATCCCTTTCCATCGTAGTCCATGCCGAGAGATTATTTAAGCGAGGTCAGCGTTCATTCAGCCGCACCCGATGGAGACGGGTTCTAGCCACAACCCAGAAACTCTAGCAGGCTCCAACAAAGAAGAATTGTTCTCTTAAGGCATCATGGTCATATGTTCTATGTCAGGACTCACATGTGCTTCGGATACAACCCCCCGCCCCCGCCGCCCAGCCCCTCCGTGTGAGTCCTGACGCGCTCGCACTGCAACCAATAATAGAGGATGTCAGTCCGTTTAAGGAAGACTAGCAGGGCACGTTTTTATTTATTTTTTTGTTTTTTCTCTCTGTTCAGCAGGGGAATATCTGGAGAGGAGTTTTCCGTTGTTTTTGTTTATCCGTGCGAGGGTGTCCTCCCAGTTACAGCTTTCCACTATTAACCTGGGCAAGTGAAAAAAGAGAAAATGAATGAAGTTTCCAGTGGTGCTGAGTTGGACGCGGGGCAACAGAATCCCCTTATTTACAAAAGAAGAGGAAGGAGGGGATTATTTAATTCAGGTGTCACACTCTGCTTACATAACATCACGCAAACATGAGGGGTGACGGCGCAGAGCCGGAAATCCATCACGTTCATCCTCACGAAGTTCAAGAAGCTTTCAAAAAAAGACCAAATCATCTCGTTTAGAGATTAAAACGAGGCACGAAAGAAGATAATAATATATAATCTCTTATTAAAGACGTATGTAGTAACAAATATAATCATAATTAGGTGATTATTTGATTATAAACAACCTTTTGTATAACATTTTATGAATAAGTACAGAATAAAAACCTTAACATATAAAAGATTGTGCAGATACTACACAAAATAAGTGGTTTATATATATATGTATATATATAAATAATAGGCTGTATCAAATTTACATAATGAAGTAGATTGATGTAAAATGGTGTGATGAGTACTAAAAGCTTTATATAATAACTGCATTAATAGAATCTAAGTTGTTGTTTTTTTACTCTCAATATGGAAACAACCAAATCAGCAATCACCAATCAGCCAAAACATTAGAACCAGTCACTGGTTCTAATGTTTTGGCTGATTAGCTTAACTGGATTTTAGTGCTGCCACATGTAATTCCTGTTAAAAGAACCAATAAAGTTCTGCCGACTAGACCAGAACTGAGAACCTTCTAACGTCTTCATCCGTTCATTCATTCATGATTGACAGCTCTCAATGCACCGCTCTCCCTCTCATAAGCCCCGCCCTCTTTAATGCCTCATAAACGACCACATCCTGTCTTAGAAAACAAAAGTAAACCAAACCTTTTTTCACTTTTGTTTTCCACTGATTTTATTTGCTCATACCTTCAATATAACAAATAAAACCAAACAATTATTTTAATTTTTTATTTCACTCATCCTCTTTGGTCCCGATTAAAAAAAAAACACAAATTTTTCTCACTTTTCAATATCCATTTCAGAACAGAGAAAAGTTGTTTAAAGTTTTAAAGTTGTTTAACACAACACATTGCCCACTTTCATTTTACCTTATAAGGCGTCTTAAACCAACAACCAGGAAAAATCCACAGTCTATATAATCCCTGTAAATGTCTGGTAATAAACATGTAATAGCATATTTTCTGTTTAATACAGTAATATTTTTGCGGCAGCGTACAGAAATGATGGAGTGGAATTGGAAAAATAACCTCTTGGCATGTTTTATAAAACACTAAAACGAGTTTTCCGAGGAATATACCCCGGCTCGTCCACACGAGGCGGGGAGATGAACCTTTGGAGCCATATTCCAGGATGAACAAAATGTTCCCCCAACATGTCTGACTCCCTTCTCTCCTTCTGCATATTTGTGGTTATCTAGTCACTTCTTGAAAGGTGAGACTCGGAGAGGAAGAGCTGTCACGTGTGAGAGGAAAAAGGAAAAACAAGAAGAAATATGCTCTGGCAGAAGTACGACACGGAATCTCCAGTCTCTTCTCAGTTTTATTTTCTTCTTTTTAATTAAAAACATCAGCACAGCCTCTCAGTTGAAGGAAATCCGACGAATAAACACAATATATTTAAATGATGTGCATATATATATATATATATATATGAATGCATATTAATTATTTCCCCTTCCATCCCATCACTTTGTTTCAATTTCATCATTTCTCATAAGTTGTTGTAATAACACGATTATTACACGGTTATTAATAGCAGCTCGGCGTTTGGGTCGTGGTCGAAGACTTTCCCACATCCTGCCTCTGAGATTCACACTTTTTTTCTCCCTCTATCACTCGTCTGTTCGGAGCGGAACATCGGCGGGCATGCCAGTGGAAAATATCAGTAGATGTAGCGCAAAAAACACAAAAAAAAAACACACTGCAGTTAAACCGTGGGCGGAGGAAACGTCACCGAAAAGAAGAAAGGAAGCTTTCCGATCAGAGAAAAATACAAGGTTATATTTGTGGCTTCTCTTTTTTTTTCTGTTGGGTTTTCCCTCTCCTTCTTCAAAATCACCTGGAGCTGTTTCCTCACCTCAGGTAAAAAATGTGATCACCTAATGGTTACCTGGGTTCGCACTTCCTTTATGTCCTGCAATGGTAGAGTTTAAAAATAGCCTCGGCGTGTAAATGCTTGTTCGGCCCCAGAGTTGAAAACAGGCAGCATTGTTGGCACAGGTCGGCTTTTTCCGATGGGAGTTCCTCCTGTTGACGGAGGTGAGTCCCGACCCGGCCGTGTGCCGGAGGAGGTGGCGTCACATTCAAAAGGTGTGGCCTGCTCCTTTAAAAGGAAAATGCATTCAGTGCCTTATTATTGCTGCACATATTAAGGATTTTTCTTTTCTAATTCTTGCAGGAGAAAACATTTTATTTCTTCATCACCCATATCATTATAACCCCCCCCACCTGAAAAGTCAGGACCGTCGCCGCGGATGCTTTGTGTCGATGCGATGACTCAAAAAAATGTTTCGTGGATCATGGAGGAAGAACTGGATTGAAATGAGTTAAATTTGTGAAACTTTTACCAGACACAAACTTTTCTGGCCATTCTTGGTAATAATTGATCCTATTTATTTAAATGTGGTGCAGAACTGAATCAACTTGAGGAGCTCTTACTTTTATATAATGTATTATACTCTAATAGTTCTTATTTTACCCACTAGGGGGAGCCTTTTTTACGATTACCACCTTTTTTCGAATTTTTTTGGACATAACTTTTACACCATTGTTCCGATTTAGTCCAGATTTTCCTTATTTTAACACAAGTAGATCGTACTAATATATATTATATTTTACTGTGCTTAAAGTGAATGGACATGAAAGAAATTTAACTTTTATTTGTTCATATTTCACCCACTTCTTGCAAAAAAAACACAGTTTTTCTTACAGTCACTTCCTAATCATGTGTCTTATTACGTCCATTTTGGGTCTAATGAACCAACACAAGAAGATCTTTCTTATATTTGGCTATAATAGTTTATGTTCTAAACAGAAGGGGGAGTTTTTCTGTGGGAAAGAAGGCTTCTCAAACTTCCCAAACGTAAGTCTGATAGTGTCTAAATTTAACTCCTATGAATCGACTCAAAGAAATCTCTCTTGTTTTAATCCTGAGAAAAACTAGTGAACTGTATTTATCTTCATCATTGAGTCACTGTAGGATCTGATCCTATAACAGACTGCTGACTTCATAGAAACAGTTATGTTGAGTCACTATAACTATAACTCAACATAACTGTAGGGGATTGGGGGCTTTTTCGGGGATATACCCTCGCTGTGAGCCGACTTGTTTTCATGTTTTCATCTGAATGAGTGCAGATGCACCAAAGGCCAAACAGTATCTAGTGATAACAAACTGCTGGGCCGCAGAGTGGGTGGACTTCCTGTCTCGGCTCCTTATTACACAATCTCTCTCTACCACTCTCTCTCTCTCTCCGTCTGCGTCGGCCCACTTTATCGCAGCCAGCTTCACGGCTTAAAGTGAGTGGACATGTTTGCGTCCAGTCCCAGGACCCGGGGTCTCTGCCATCTTCGCAGTCACTTCCCTCTGTTTTGCCAAAGACCACAGAGCAGATAAAGCCGGGGGTCTGATCTGTGTCTGCCCGACTGTGGGAAAGGCGCGGGCACAGGAAGTGGAGCAGGAAGGACAGAAGGATGACTTGAAAACAGAGATGTGTGTGTGTGTGTGTGTGTGTGTGTGTGTGTGTGTGTGTGTGTGTTTGGGCACGATATGACTTTCAGAAGCTGCTAACGACAAAGATATGTTTGGATTGCAGCCCCTGATAGCGCCACCACATCTATGCCAGGTATTTGGTGCAGCGTTTCCTCATGTGACGTTATTTATCGCGGCCTGCAGGCCCTCAGACGCTGAGCTGCCTTCAACTCCAGAAAGTTCCGAGAGTTCTTTGTCGGGACAGATTCCGTCACGTTGTGATTGGATGGAGGCGGAAATGAAAATCTGTCACACAGAGAGTCTTTAAATAACACACTGTGTGGCTAATCAATTTTTCTTGGCCCCGCGTCGCCAGGGAGAATGAGTCGCTGGATGATTCCCAATCCCACAATGCCGCTGGGCAATATGTACAGTTTGTTCTAAGCCACTGAGTGCTACCTTTTCTTTCTTAACCCTCTAATGTCCTCACAAAGAAAAAACAAACATATTTGTCTGCATGTTATTTCTTTCATGTGGTGTCCCCCAGGGTTCCACCCACGGCCCCTTACCTTTTAGCATACAGATCATAAACAGCTCCAGTCACATTTTTCATAAAAACAGGACGTTAAACGGTTAATGCAAGAGTCCCATTCGTCTCGGGATGTCCTTCAGTCCATCACAACTCAAGATCTTCCACACACAAACACCACAAACTGAAAAGATGCTGTTTGCTCATTTAGGGCTTGTTTCCACGGCTACAGTTTGGGCTTCATTTTAATCAGGAGAGACAGAGGATGGGGAAAGGACGAGGGATCCATTACAACACATGATACGTGATAATTGGTATTATTAGAAAGTCTTTGGCGCAGACAGGATGATGTCATACCCATCACTAAAATTATGGAAATCTGGCGTCAGAAATGGATTCATTATCTGGAGAACTGCTACCAAAACGGATCGGTGATGATGTCTGTTGAGGATCTAAAGAAGAAGTCTGAGCTGCCCAGCAAACCTTTCTTAAAACATAGAACTAAAACTGGACCTACGCTGTCGTCCCCGAAAAAGTCCCCGATCCCCTGCGTTAGACAAGCAATCCCCCTGATTGAACTCCTCAACTTAAATCTACGAAAGAAGAAGTTTTGTTCGTAAAGAGCTCCCGGTAATGAGTCAAATCTGAACTATTAGAGTAAAATATGATACATACAAGAAAGACCTCCTCATACGCACCAAATTTGAACTAAATAGGACCAAACGTTGAGAAATTATGGCCCGAAAAAAAGGGTTTTTTGAAGGAAATGCTCCCCCTAGTGAATAAAATATGAACTTTTAGAGTAATTTGTGTTTTATATATATACATATATACATATATACAATAAAGACTCCTTTGAGTCCATTCGTTTGCAAAAAATTTGGACTAAATTGGACAAGCGGTTGCAAAATTATGGCCTGAAAATGTTTGAAGCTAAAGCTAAGTGTTTGAAATATATAACCGACTTTTCCCTAAATCACTCCAGTTCTTCCTCGGACTAAGATCAATTATGTCCTACAATTTGGAAATGATCCATGAAATAATCCAGTTATCGCATTAACACGGAGGATTGCGGTTCAGAAAATCCCATTTTCAGATTTTATACCCTTATAGTCATTAGTGTGAGGAAGAACTGGACTGATTTCAGGAAAGGTTAGTTGTATATTTCTGACATTAGGGGGAGCTTTATCTCCAAAACCTTAGTCCAAACTTACCTCATACGAACCACGTCAAGGAGATCCAACTCATATCTTACTGTGTTCATATTTCACTCACTAGGGGGGATTTTTCACAAAGAAATTACAGTTTTTCAAAGTTACTTCCCAAACATAAGTCCAAATATGTCCAAATGAACGCAAACAAGGAGATCTGTCTCACATATATATCATACTTCACTCTAAAAGTCCATATTTACTCACTAGGGGAGCTCAAACATAGTTATTATATAGTTAAATATGGGCCGTTTGAGATTATTAATGACCCACATTTAATCTGAGTCCAATCAGGGGGATCGCTGGTACAACGCAGGGGGATTGGGGGCTTTTGCGGAGATACACCTTTGCTAGTTTTCATCAGACAACTCATAACAGGCTGGGAGGCGTCACCTTGATAACTTATGTGTAGAATCTGCAGTGTGGCCCCACCCTCTGTTTGATACCGTCACCCGGGAGCACCCCCCACCTTGGCGGAGATTTAAACCGCCAACCCACCCATCTCCCAACTCCTCAATAAACGTTAACTTCTTTTAATCATCTGACTTGCTAAGCGGCTACTAGATAATAATGACCCTCTCTCCCTCTCTCTCTCTCCCTCTCTTTTCCCCCCACAGTCAACGAGATCATCAGGAACGACCTGTCCAGCATCTCCGTGCACACTCACGCATAGACCGCCGGCGGCGCGGCGGGAACTCCCACAATCCAGCAGCAGCGACACAAAGCCGATCAACAAAACCCACCGATCCAGACGACGACCCGTCGCGGCAATCGTCGCCCGAAAAAAAAGACCCGGCTGACTTTGACAATCAGGAGAGCGAGCTGCGTTCGAATCAACAGATGAATGTTATACGTAGAAAAAAAAAAAACGAGAAAAAAAAAGAAAAGAAAAAAAGTTGATCGCCGTGACATCAGGGGCAAAGTATCCGACAACGCTCGCCTTAACCCACAGCAGACGTTCTTTAGCGGACCAAACAGCTCAACGAGACTGAATTCCCTCTGTTGTTGACAATCGTCATTTTTCTGAGCGTGATCTGTATGTTAGCGCGTGGACCAGCTAAAGGACCGTACGCGCTCCATAACCCGGGTTCTCCGGTTCCTGCGGTCCAATCGGTGCCTTACAGCAGAGATCCTGACAGCAGCTGTCAAAAACAAATGGAAATTTTTTGATAAGAACCTTTTTTTGTATCATTTCAATGATTTGTTTACAGGGATACAGGAAATAAGGCTGGAAACACATGTAGGCAGGATGTGAATAGACTAGAATTGTATTTTTCCTTTCTTCACGATTATTATTATTAATTATTATTAATATTATTATTACGATATCATGTTCATTTATACCGAATGTTAATGTATGATATTCTTTTGTACAAACATGTATTTGGAAATGTACTTACAGTATGTATGCCTCATGCTTATATCCTGCATTTTTGCTATTTACCTTTCTTTGACTTTTTTTTTTTTTTCATTCGTCATCGCCCGCTGATATGACTCATTATGCTTTTCACCTTAGTGCCTATTTCTTTTTCATCATGCTGCCCCCGGTCTTCCCGTTCTCTCAACCACGCCATGGTGCAAAGACAATCAGCGAAATATACAACCACATATCTTAGAACTACAGCTCCTTTGGGTGCAGGGGCGTCATGAAAGCAGGTTTCCGATGGTTGAACAATGGTATGCTTACCTGCTGACTTTAGACGAGAGTACTTCTGTACAGTATCTATATCTATATATATATATACATATATATATATATATAAACTGTAAATATATTTCTTGCGCTGCAGCTTTTGCTTGTAAATACTCGCGGCGGTAATCCTCAGCACACCACTCTACGACACGCTCTATTTTTTTTTTTTTTTTTCGGCTAGGACTGTTACCGTTAGCGATAATTGACGGTGAGATAAACCAAAGGATTTTTATCTTTGGTGAGATTATTGCCCAGGTTTTTTCTTTTGAACTGTTAACTGAAAAAAAAAAAAAAAGTACAAAAAAAAAATATATATATATATAGAGATTAAAAAAAACGAACAGAAACAGCAGTTATGCACTTTACCATAGCAACAGAGTCGGTTTTCTCGCTTCCACACCAAATATTACCAGATGGATTTTAACTGTCCTAAAGGAACCGAGGTCCACTCATCTTCGGCCCGGCTGCAGCTTCTTCCTCCGATCCGTCTTCTGGAGCAGGTTTTAATCACTTTGGGATCATTTAGCCGACAATGATATAGCATTCTACGACATTTTTGGACACATAGTATAATAGCATGACTATAAATAAGGCTTCCATTTTGTGCCTTCGGACTCTCCTTCTTTGCTCTGTCATGCTTTTCTGCGTAGGCACAAGGTGAAACATATTTCTCTTTAATATGAAATATTTATGAAAATGAAAAAAGTCTTTTAATTGCATTTAATGTGTTCTCAACAATTCATTAATAAATGGCATAATGGTGAAAATACTTATCTAAGTCCTCGGTTATTCTGATCCATTTCTCCATCTGTCTGTCTCTTATTATTATTAGTATTATTATTGTTGTTTTATTAAATATTTCTCCTTCAATCTCATCATTTAACCAGAATATTTGGAATTTTTGAGATTTTTTGAGTTACTGTATCCATGGAAAAATGTTTTTTAAGGTAATCATGATTTACTGGGTAACTTATACATCAGAACTTTATAAAACTTTACTCGTTTATTAACGAGTAAATTGAATTATTTTCAATCTTATGCTAATTTTGATTTAGGCATCGGTTTCCATGGAGATTTATTATTGCAGGTCGAACTGAAAGGCCGTTTTTTACAAACCGGAGATTCTAGATTCAATAAAAGTTTCACAGATCTTTCAACAAATCTTGTATTATCTTATTTATTCTTTTAAATTTTTGGTTCTTACGAAGGCGTAAGCTTTCAGTTTTGCTCTGTGATGAAAAACAGCTGATTGATTTCTCCTTAATTAGGAAAAACGGGGCATTTTTTTTCAGACGGATGAAACAAGTTTCCATTTTTCATTCAACCATTGATCATTTCTGAATTAACGCGATGATTATTTCCAGAAGACGAGGCTCTGACTTTCTTCATTAACGAGGTCCATCCAAATGGGTTACACTGGATTTTTATAAAGTTACCTGAGATAAAAAAAATAAAGAAGGCTCTGAGTGCTTTATGCAAATATTCCAAAAGTCTCACTACACTCAAAAATATGAAACATTGACTTTAATTTAAGTTTATTTTGTATTAGTTCAGTCAAAAATAACTTAACTGGACTTTATTGAAAAAAACTAAAACATTTTAACTTAACAAAGAAATGTATTTAAAGTAAAATGACAAGAACATTTTTATATTTAAAATTCACAACCTACCTTAATAATTTTTTTTGAGTGTATCAAATAAATACTTCAAATAAATTCTATTCTATTCAACTCTATTGTATTCAATTCTAATCAGTTATTTTCTATTCTGTTCTATTCTGTTCTATATTATTATGTTAAACTCTATTGTATTCTATTCTAATCAATTTTTTCTATTCTGTTCTATTTTATTCTGTTCAATTCTATCGTATTCAATTCTATTCAATTATTTTATATTATTTTATATTCTATGCATTTATTTCCTGTTCTATTCTATACTGTTCTGTTCTATTCTATTAGTTTCTGTTCTATTCGATTCTACTCTGTTCTGTTCTATTCTATGAGGTCATGACGTAACTTAACCAAAATGCATTCGTCTCTAGGATTTACCAAAACCTACCTCTGGGCAACATTTCATGCAAGTCCACTAATTTCATTATATATATATATATATATATATATATATATATACATAGAAATAAAAAACCGACCAGTAAAATGATAACCAGAAGGAACCGGCGGCGTGTAAGAGCTGGACCCGGCGCCTGACCCCTGATGCTGCGGTGGAAGTTTGGCCCACTCTTCCCTGCAGAGCTGCTTCAGTGCAGCCAGACTGGAGGGTTTGTGATCCGTCTGAGACGGACCTCCAGACTCACCGCAGGATGGGAGAAAATGTCCAACACGGAGGCATTTGTCTATAATTTTCAGTGAGGGTTGAGGGGGAATGTCGTCTTCTGGTGACTCTCGTCTTAGTCAGCCTCTTTTTCTAATAGGGTAACACGGGGTTACCCTCGCCATCGGTTTGTAACTTGGAGAAGTCTCTTCAAACATCTGCTGAAACACCGCTGGATAGAAGTTAATGGCATTTCACGTTTGCTTGAATGAATCCATGAATCAGTGAATGAAAGTTCATATTGAATCCAATAATTAGTTTATTCAGTTTGGTTAATTCTACGTTTTTAGGCACCTTTGAACTTTGGATTTTGAAAAATCCAAATGCATTAATGGAGTATTCCCCTCTGGAAACTATTTTTTTGTAATTGTAACTATTTTTGACATTTCTTTTGATTTTGGCATATTAGCCAAACTATTAAATTTGCAATTTTTTTCATTTGCTTTCTTATTTAACTCCAAAAAAACTTTAATTGCTGCTCCTAATATATCGATTAATTTTACAATATGTTAAGGTTGGTATAAATCACCATAAAGGTTTATTTCTAAACTTATATTTTTTGTCTAATATTGAAACTTTTGGATTCTGTTCAGTTGATGCTAAATGCTAACTTTGACAATTTAAATACAGTACAAGATTGAATTGATTTATTTCAGCATTAGGCAAGGCAAGGCAAGGCAACTTTATTTATATAGCACATTTCATACACAATGGCAACTCAATGCGCTTTACATAAACAGTCAGAATTTAAATAAAAATACAAAATATATAAAAAAAAATAAATAAAAAAAAATTAAGACATTATGTTGGTCTAACTTAACATGCTTGAGTTCAGTCAACTTAATTCATTAAAGTTGATCCAACATAGTTTCTTTGATTTGATCCAACTTAATATATTTGTGTTGGTTCAACCCAATTATTTTCTACTTATTACAACATGATTAATTTGAGTTGATTCAACTAGTCATTTTTGGGTAGTGCCCCAACTTAATTTAACCAAGTCTGTTCTACTTAGTTTCTTGGAATAGCGCCAACTTAAATAAAGTAAGTTTGCTCAAAAAGAATTGCTTCCTGTTTAAAGAAACCAATTTAATGAAGTTAATCTAGTAGAAATGTAAGTTTCAAAGTTAACTACTTTCGTATTTTAAGTAATACGAAAGCAATAATATACATTTTAAATTTGTTTGTATATAGCTGTAATGTAACTTTATATACTTGTCTGTAATTGAGTCGTGTGATTCTGCTCTCTTTAATAATTTGACCTCCCTAATAAAAGCTGAACATGAGAGTTTGACATTGACGATAGAAAGTTATAAATATAACACCCCATAAACAGACACAGGCTCAAACACGTTTTACGGAACAAAGACTAGAAATCACACTTTTCAAAGACGATTGTTTTCTTTCGTTTTTACGAACATTAAACCAGACGACACTTCTTGGTACCTGCTGCTTTCAGTTTTTTCCTGTGAAAACGCCAGGAAGGAAGAGAACACTTCAGTGTTTAGTCTCATCTTCCTCTTTTACTTCAAAACTGGAATGAAAACAGACTTTACTTAAGCTCGATAAAATGCAACAAGCTGCTGAAGTGCAAGCAGAGGCCTGTGTGTTTTCCGGCGAGTATCGTTAGCGATGGCGGGTTATGGGTGCAACAGATCCTCGCCATGGGAGCCGTGCCACACGCCTGTGCACCACCTGCCATTCCTGAAGACTTTTTCCACCCGGCAAAGTTATGAAGCACCCGTCGCCATAGAGACAGAAGGCAGGCCGAGGCACTGCTCCCCTGCAACGCCGCGCTACGCCCTAAATAGCCCACTGTTTACCAATGCCACGCCCCTTTTTTTTCCTGGCGCTAACGTCTTCTAAGAAGCCATTCGGAATTTTTACTTAGGAAATAAATAGGAAATATTCTTATTCTATCTAAGTAAGTTGTTTTTTAAGAATAAACTAATAATAATAAGGACATTTTAAACAGGCAATAATATTAATTTTTCTCAACTCAAACTTTTGATTCTCTAAAAACTATAAAGTTGAAGTTAAACCTAATCGATATATATTAATATATATTAATCAATACATTCAAAGCTGGTCTAAAGTGTTCAGTAGTTTCTTAGCTAACGTAAAAACTAAATTTGATACGATAAAACGTGGAATTTTTCAATTGGTATAATAATAAAATCCAGTTCAAATTAACTTAGACTAAAGAACAGAATCAATTTTAGTACGTTTAATCAATTAATTTAAGTTGAAAATACTTATTATTTTCCAATTTCAAGTTTTTCGGTAATTCCTTTTTTTTTATGTGTATTTATCCATCCTGCCCCTAAACATGAATGTGCAAAGAAAAACAAGCACACCCTTTAAAAGAGCGTAAAGAGAAAAGTTGGTAAACTGGTGAAACATAATTAAATGATGTGTTTTCAACTTAAAAAATAAGTTATACATCAAACGTATCAATCATGTGATCATGTGACGTGGAAATCCACCGGGTGGTTTTGGGTGAATTTACGACATAAGTGAGAGTATTGATTTATATTTCGTCTGACGGGAATGTTATTTGCTGATTGGCAAACTAAACAAAAAAACAAAAACAGGTTTAAACTGGAAACTTTTTGTTTTACTTTTTTCAGTGTAACTTAATCTTCGTCTGACGGCGCCTTACCCTCAGATAAAACAGAGGGATGACCCCGGGCTACAGTTTCCACCAAAGCCGGAGCCAAGCAGGGGTTGGGACCTAAACGTGGGGGAAACCCGTGATATGAAAAACAAATAGAGCTCCGGTCTGTCTTTGCTTTATTGACAACCGATGAAACGCTGATGAGAGTTTCGTTGGTTGAAAAGCGGAGAGCGACGCTATCCTGAAAAAATATTAGGCGTAATTCAATCTTTCACTTGTCAGAGTGAAACGTGTAATTATGCCTGATTAAACAATGAGAGCTCAAAGACGTGTGGTTTATTCTGTCAAGTTCAGCAATTATAATGGATTTCTCTCTCAGCAACATGGATCATAGTTGTCTAGTGTATTTTCTTTTCCTTCATTAAAACTAATGGGGGCGAGTCTGGCTTCAGTCTGATGATGATGACGCCGATACGGCAGCAGGTCAGTCAGTTGGTCAGAATAGCTGCTTGTCTGATCCTTGAACAAACTCAACTGTGAAAATAAATTCAACGTTTTCATTTAACAGTAAAATGAAAAACGATTTATCTTATACTTGTCTGATGACAGGAAGTCCTTCTGTTAGGATATTTAAGGATAGAATGTCCTTTGATTCATCTCATTTCTTGATTCATCATCCTGTAACTAGTAAAGTATTGTGTTTTTACTACTAATAATAATAATGGCAAAGTTGAAACTACATAAAAAGCTCAAAACAAATTGTTACCTCAATTTTTTAATTGAGACAACAAATTAATTTTTAAGGTGTTCATTTTTATAACAGGAAAATACCTTAAATCATTTATATACAGTGTCAACAACATTGTGCCTGTTACTCTGTTTGAGTAATCTGTTACTCTGTTTGAGTAATCTGTTACTCTGTTTGAGAAATCTGTTACTATGTGTGAGTAATCTGATACTATGTGTGAGTAATCTGTTACTATGTGTGAGAAATCTGTTACTATGTGTGAGAAATCTGTTACTATGTGAGAAATCTTATACTATGTGTGAGTAATGTTACTACGTTTGAGTAATCTGTTAGTATGTGTGAGAAATCTGTTACTATGTGTGAGAAATCTGTTACTATGTGTGAGTAATCTGTTACTATGTTTGAGTAATCTGTTACTATGTGTGAGAAATCTGTTACTATGTGTGAGTAATCTGTTACTATGTTTGAGTAATCTGTTACTATGTGTGAGTAACATGTTACTATGTGTGAGTAATCTGTTACTATGTTTGAGAAATCTGTTACTATGTGTGAGTAATCTGTTACTATGTTTGAGTAATATGTTACTATGTTTGAGAAATCTGTTACTATGTGTGAGTAATGTTACTACGTTTGAGTAATCTGTTAGTATGTGTGAGTAACATGTTACTATGTGTGAGTAATCTGTTATTATGTGTGAGTAACATGTTACTATGTTTGAGTAATCTGTTACTATGTTTGAGAAATCTGTTACTATGTGTGAGTAATGTTACTATGTTTGAGTAATCTGTGAGTATGTGTGAGTAATATTTCTCTCCTCTGATGTTTTTAGATCAAAAGCTCTGACATTATTTGATAGAAATACCACAAAGTTCATGTTCTTCTACACAGTCTCTGTGGGACAGAACCGGGAGGACCCTCCATTTGGACCAGAATGAGACACAAATTGGTTTTTGAGAGGGATTTTTGCTGCAAAATATCAGCTGTGTCCACTAGGGGGAGCAACATGCACATGCTACGACCTTTGGCTGCGACCTAAAGCGGCGGTTTATTCAAATCTAACATTGTGGACCATAAGAAAAAAAAAACAGAGAGGATGTGTTGTTGTGGTTCTGTACCGTCACCTCATGTTTCATCTTCCCTAGTTCCTGTCAATCAAACACGACACGTTACAGCCGTCATGCGTCTGGGACAAAAAGAAACATTTCTGATATTTCTACATCTTTACTTCCTTTTATGAGAGAAAAAAACCCCCAAAAAACAAAGTTTTAGTTTATTTTCATTACAGAAAATGAAATGAGTCGACTTCCTGTAACTTTCTTTTCTGGATATAAATATATCAAAGCCTGTAATCGATCAGTTTAAGATTAGATAACCAGATAACTGCATCTTATAGAACATAAAGATAAAAGAAGAAGTGAAGAAATGTGATGTGCAATGTTACAAAATGTACAAAAAGAGCGTTTGGAACATTTGTCATATAAAAGGAGGTGTGAAAAAGGATCCAAACGCCTACAGGAGGGTTTTCATTATGACTTTTCTGAAATAAGCTCCAATAACGAGCTGATGAAGATCACAGAGGAAGAGGGAAATGCTCCTCTGCATCAGATAGACCCGCATCCTCTACTGTTTATTGATGTCTTTTAACCACATGGCAGTTTCTGCATTTCAAGTGTGTCAGGAAAATCCTTTTTATGCACTTTTATCTGATGCAGACCAGACGTGTGAATGCTTTCTTTTATGATCAGACACATGTGGTTGGACGTGGACTCACTGGCGTGACGTGGTTTGTGACCTTCTCTTGACTCTGAACCGAGCCGGGTCGGAAATTTGACACGAGTGTAGAGTCACATTTTCATTTCAGTTATTTAAATAAAGAGAAAATCGATGGGGGATATCCTCGAAAGGTCTCCAATCCCCCGCGTTGTACAAGCAGCCCCCTCTGATTGAACATCTCAAAATAAATGTAAAGTTATTCAAAATGAAAACTCCCCCTAGTGAGGAAAACGTGAACTACTAGAGTGAAATATTGTAAACAACAACATACGAACTAAATCTATATAACCGACCTTTCCCCAAATCAACCCAGTTCTAATATTTGAAAATGATGACGTCATGAGTTATGTCCGAAAAACAGTGTTTTTCGTAAAAACAGCTCCCCCTGCTGAGTAAAATATGAGCTACTAGAGTAAAACAGGGCATTTACAAGACATATGTCCTGGAGAAAATTCATAGGCACCAACTTTGGACTAAATAGAACCAAAGGTTAGGAAGTGATATCTGATGAATTGTTTCATCAGATATCAAAATCAATCCAGTTATTCCTCACACTAAAGTCTTTGCGTGTATAAAGCTTGAAAATTATCCATAAAATGGTTTTTGAGTTATGTCCTGAAACCATGTTTTTTTTTTAGTTTCATAAACAGAAACAGAGAAAATCATGCAAAACCTGCAAAATGTGAAAGTTTGTGTCTTTTTTTTGTTTTTTTTAAAACTTCCTTCTACATCAACCTTTTTCTTCAGATGCATTTTTTTATTCTTTATCCGCACCTTGAAAGATCGCACCTTAACTCCGTTGTACTCGAACAATGACAGTAAAGGTATTCTGTGTATATATTTTGTACCACCTCTGAATGTTGATGCGTGGACAACAGAACCTCATAAGACGTGACCCGCTGACCTCCACCCGTTCTCCACCCGACTCAACCAAACGGATCACGGGGCGAACACAAACGTGGGAGGCGGTAAACGGTAACTTCCCTGTCCTCCCATCTCCTCCGCACAGAGGACATCCAGCATAACTCCGGCTGCTTCCATAGCCATGACTGACGCACCACCTCATTAAGGTCCCACCGCTTGACAAGCAGAACCGGTCGCGGTCAAACTTGTAGAGTGTTTCCAGTTTTCCGACCGAGACAAGACGTGGCAACATCTACGCTACTGCAATCACTCAGTGTGACCGAGCAGAATCTTGAAGGGCCCGTCGCGGAACACGATAAATATCATGTCGTCTGCAGTCGGAACCACAGCATCCGTGCAGCAGAACCACACGAGACAAAGAAAAGAAGAAAGAAGAAGAAGAAGAAGAAGAGAAGAAGTTCTGATGATTGTAGCGCGTGTCATTCCATCCCCGGGCTTTGCATGCGTGTAGCACCTGGCGGAGGGCGCGACATACAAGTTTTATTGTATGGATTTACGGCGTATTTACGGCGCCGCCTCCTCCTCCTTTGGGCTTCTATAAGGCGGATGCACAGGCAGCAGAGCCTTCGTCTCTCATCGGACCATCTGCAGGCCGTAAATCCTCCATATACCTGTGCTATGAAGGCCATGTTGAGAGAACCGCGGCGGCGCCGTTTACGGATAATTGCTTGACCATATCAGGTGACCTTTGATCGTCTTGTTCTGTTTTTTTCAGTCCCTTGGGTTCGTTTTTCTGCGATCCTCCTCTTCCTCACAAACATGTGCTGGATGACTATAAGGGAACTGTCTCATCAGCTAAACGTCTGCTGTCGTCTCTGACACCGAGGGTGGGATCCCCGAAAAGACCCCAATCCCCTGTGTTGTACAGGCAATCCCCCCCTGATTGAACTCCTCAGAATAAATGTGGGGGTTCGTCCTGTTGTGAAAAAAGATCCCCCTTTTGAGTAAAATAGGATATAAACAAGATTTATCTCCTTGAGTCGATTCACTTTGGACCAAATGGGACCAACGGTGGAGAAATTATGGCCGAAAAATTTTCAGAGATAAAACTCCCCCTAGTGTTGGGATTATACAACTAACTCTCCCCAAAATCAATCCAGTTCTTCCTCAGACTAAAGTCTATGGCGGTATGAAGTTTGAAGATGACCTGTATTACCTGTATTTTTAACACCTTTTTAAGGCGGGGCTCTAGGCCTCCACAGGTGACCCGATTCACGGGACCCACTTCACGCGTGACAGCATCGTGTCAGCGATGACCCGCTGACACGGTCCCACCGCCGAGGAGCCGCAGACAAATCACCGTTTTAAAGGACACTTTAAGAGACGCTCAGAAAAGGCAACCAGATGGAGACCTGGAGGGGAAAATGAAAAAATCTCGTGCCGCCTTTTTATTCTCCATCTGCAATCATTCAGCTCCGTTTCTCCCTCTCTCTCCTTTGCGATGCGTGAAACGTAGTGCAAGAATTTATAAAAAAAAAAAAAGATGAAATCGAGCGGCGGCGGCGGCGGCGGCGCAGATGTTTCTGGCTGGACAGAGGTGAAAAGTGAGAATCACTTTCAAAAGTGTGTCTAGTGTGAGCTCTCTATCCCCCCACATCAAAAAGGAAGAAGAAGAAAAAAAAGCCCGGCTCATTCATTGTCCACTCTGAGAGCTCTATTTCTTCATGAAGCAGACGTCATGACATCCCGGGCCCGATCACTCTCCCGTTGTTTGCTGCAAAGGTTTCAGGACATACGCAGAATGTTGATGTTGAAGGGACGATTAGCATTAGGGATGCTCTTAATGGGCTGCAGTAAAAGCTCCTGCTCGCCCAGAGTTCAGGCAGGTGCAGACTCTTACAGTAGATAAAGGAGATGAGTTCACGACAATCACTGTGAGGCTTTTAGACGCCTCCTCCCAGCTCAATCTTCATTTCCCCTGACACTGATTTTACAATAAGGATCCGGAGAAAAGGGGAATGTCCATCTATTCATTTTAATGATGCCTCATTATTGACTGTTGGCAGGGAGGGGGCGGGCAAAGGTAATGATTCTTCGTCTTTGCTGGCCGATCGCCCCTCTTAAAGGAGTAGGACTCTAAATAAGGCCGCTAATGGATGCCCAGTGTGACCTCAAGCTGACCCCACATGTAAAACCGCTCAAACTGACTTCCCGACATGGAGGGAGAGTTTGCCGCTTTAAGTTAATTCTCTTTTTTTTTTCTTTTGACTGAATTGTTTATGTTGTTTTTTGTTTTTTTAATGAAGCTTTATTCATCATTTTCACTCCAATTGAAGCAATTGTTGGTTATTTTAGTAAAGTAATGTCCTTATCGCTGTCAGACGGATGAATGTCATTCAATTTAATTCCTGATTAATCCCCGAATAATCAGGAATATTGTGGAATTGCCATCGCCGCAGATCTCTCGTTTTAACGCGACAATAACTACAAATCCTATTTCATCGATCATTTTCAAATTTTACAACCAAATAGAACTCAGCGCGAGGAAGAAGTGGATTTCTTTTCGGAAACATCCGTTGTAGACTTTTCACACCAGGGGGAGCTTTATGTCCAAAATATTGAGGGGGCCGTAGTTTCTCAATCGTTAGTCCGATTACGTCCAAATTTGGTGCAAATGAATCAACAAGAGTGGATTGTTTTACGTAAAAAAACATGTACTCGTATAATGTAATGTAATAATATCCCCTAAAAATCGCCATATTCCCAGATATGACGTTTTAACTTGACAATAACTCAAATATCAATTTTTTTGATCATTTTCAAATGAAACACCGTTATGGAACAGCGCGAGGAAGAACTGGATTGATTATTGAGTAGATTTATGTTTCATGTTCTACTTTACTCTGATAATTCATACTTTACACCCTAGGGGTAGCTTCTATATTTTTTTTTAACGAAATTTGGACCAACGGTTTTAAAGTTTAAGTCCAAAAAACACGCCCTTTTAGTGAAAAAAGCGCCCCCTTGTGAGTAAAATATGAACTAAAAGATAAATAGGCTGTTTACAAGATAAATTTGTAAATAAAAAAAAAACATTCCCAAATGTACGAACTGAACACAACATAGATGAAAGACATTATGCATAATTAAAGATAGCATAGTTAGCCGGGTTAGCTCTGTCAAAAAGCAAGAATATTTACCTTTCAAAACATCTAATGATGAAAAATTGACTTTTAATATGTTACGATTTAAGACATTCAATCATATTTTAACCTTTTTTTATTTTTGATTTAATGTCAGATGAAATATGCGACCTTTTCTTGATTTCCTTCTGGAGCGTCTTTCCTTGTTCCCTCACAACCCCACAGCGAGGACAAGACCCGGTGAAGTCGCAGCGCCGCTGCCAAAATATAGTGTGATGTTACTTTTGGATCGGTATGAAGTCGCCGCCATGAGAAGGTTCGCTTAGCTTGGCTTAAAAACTGTAAAAGGGTGGAAAGTGTGAGGCTGGAAACGTCCAATGGTAACAAAAGTCTTACACACACATTATAATTCATCCTATCTCGCAGTTAAAGGACCAGGACCAAGAAATAGTTCAGAACATAATAATACATCCAACCACAACTTTTTTCAATGTTCTCATATACTTTAGCGCCACACGGGTCCAAGGCACCAGAACCGACCAACTCTTTGTTGAAGTCAGAATGTCAGGATGGGCCTCTGTGGAGCCCTGATATGGGTTTTGTAGCTCAGTGGGTAGAGCAGCCGTCTCTCAGTCCAAAGGTAGCTGGTTCAAGTCCCGGCAGGTTTTACATGTCTTAGGGTCCTTGAAGAAGACCCTGAAACTCTAGCTTCCTAGGTGCTTCAGAGGTGCCACCTTTGAGAAACGGAACCTCGAGAAGATCCAACACTCAGGGTGGACGGCCTACTGCCATGACCGGTTAGGTCTCTCTCTCTCTCTCTCTCTCTCTCACAGTGATATGTTGTTGTACTATAAAGGATACATTACATCATGACCCTAAAGGTCGGCCGATAGTTGACTCAGATTAAGCCGCTCACTATCTACACACTAAGAAATCCCTAAAATGTTACAAATCCTTGTCACATTCGTACATTTTTGTACCTTAAAAGAACGTTTTTGCACCGTCGCATGCAAAAATACTCCTTTATATATTTATTTCTACTTCATACCACCATATTATTGGTACCTGATAAGGTCCAGATTGGGTGATATGTCAAAAAACTTTTCTTTTTGTTTTTCTTTTTATTATGTAAACTTAGTTTGACATGTAAGAATATATAAAATTCTCTTTTCAGAGCCTTTGAAGTCTTTATATTGTTCTGACAGAACTGATTTGAAACAAGAATTTGTACCTTTACCTTGATTAAAGTACAATAATTTACAATGTACAAAAACACAATCATAGAACCTTGAAATGCCTTTCAACACTTTTCCCCTTTTCTGTAGATTCCATTGTTGGAGTTGGTCTTCAATTTTCTATTATTACTTTCTTTGCTGCAAAAGTCCACCTTCAAAAAGGCGATGCTATCAAGCTAGCCACAACTTGGGTTTTACCTGCCGTAGCCACCGGACACGATGCGCTAACTTCATCGCTCTCTCTTTTAGAGTCGATTACAAGGAAGTTAGCGAAGAAATGCGATTGGTTAATTCACCTGTCACTCAACAAACACACATGTTTGGCCGTCTCTGAAGGCCCCTAGGGTTCCCCTCTGTTGTACATATGGTGTACGTCACTGGGTGAGGAGATAGAGAAGGATAGAGAACTGTAGGTTACTCTTTAACCCATGTTCTCTGAGGTAAGTGACTCTCTCGACCACAAGGTCCCTCAGAATCAAGTTTTTGATCAATGAAAATCAGAATGATGATGCACAACGCTACCTCATATGGTTTATGTAGCTGGGTGGAGCACTCATAGAACAATAGTTATAAAGTAACCAACGGTTCATAATCGATTCAGAGGCAGTGCTTTATGTGGGCCGGTACTAGATTTTACCGACCTGGCCTTTCATGTCCTCTCCATATCAGAATCTGTCTATTGGCCATTCATAACGGTACTTAAACTACATTACCCAGGGTGCATTTGTTCTCGCGGAATTGTACCCTAACATTAAACTCCTGAGTTTTGGAATAAGCAGACGAATGAAAACACGACAGTAACGTTGGAACGCAAACACTCAAACACAACAAGACAACAAGCTAGCAGCTAGCAGCGAATAGCCCGTCGATATAGCAACGGCAGATGCTACCTGCAGAAGCACCTGACGTCCACACTGACGGTCAAAAGGATCAAGTACGTCCGAATCGAACCTTCAAAAAGTCTTTGTCGTAAGCGCACGTTTTTGCACTCGCGTGTTTCCTTTTCTGTGCATCTACTGCAGCTCCGTTGTTGGGATGTACATAAAGTGTTGTGTTCGCAGCACAGGGAGCACTTGAACGAGATTATTTCTGCCTTTACATTAATACTTACCTGTGTGGGTTTGGTGTGAGTGCGCGCACACTCCTCTGAGTTGTCATCCGTCCGTCAAGGTAATGAACCCTACTTTACTGCAGCCTCCAACAGCTCTTTAAGGCGTACTTCACACCGCCGAACAAATACACTCAGGTATTAGTTGTTTTGCCTGGATGGTTCTGCTGGATGATGGGTGGGCGGGGATGTTATTAGGACCATTCATCTCCAAGGCTCCCCAAGCAACACTATACAGAAACTGACCACAAGACAACCCTATCATCCTCAAAGATTACCTGTCTCCTGCACTGTATATGAATGTTTTATCATAAAAGCTTTTTCTTTTTTGCTAAGTGCCTCCTTGAGTGTTTGCTTTTAACTTTTGATTACTTTATGTCTTGTTGCGAAGAAGAAAAAAAAAAAAAAAAAAAAAAAAAAGAAAGAAAGAAAAAAAAAAAAAAAAGGACGCAGCCCATTTGAATATAGCCTAATGGACTTAACGGGAAAGCGGGTCTCTGCTGCCCCGTTGAGAGGATACATATCACAGCGGCGTAATTCAACACAGCGGGTGGGAAAAAACTTTCATTTTCAGGGAGTTTTTTTGTTTTTTCAAGGGTTTTTTTCTTCTTCTTTTCTTTTTTTTTTAAATCTCCAAAGCCGTCAAGCAGGTGGAGAACGTCGAGAGCAAGAACAGACGTGACACAATCATATAAATTAAACACCGCGGCCGGTTCTGTATAGGATCCATATGCTTGTGAGTGAGGGGGGAAATATAGGATGTCAAGCATTTCAGCGTAGAGAGAATCACTTACAGCCTCCAATCCAACATATCTGCGTTTCTCTTTTACATAGGCGTGAGTCATTTAGGAGAAAAAATATTTTTCTACACTCGTTTGGTCTAGACCTTGAGGTTTCCAGCCCCCGTCACCCACCTCCTCCCTTCTTCTGCTCCTCTCGGTTTTTTAACCAGACGTCGCGTTGCGAGAGGGGAATGGCGGATTGCATAACGGAAGGCGAGACTTGATCGCTCCTGGCCTTCTCGCAAAATTCAATCATTCCCTGAATTCTCCAATCCCATGACGGCCTATTAAAGAGCAGCGCGGGCTAGGATTTCCCCTCATGTGCTTCAAATTGAAAATATGGTCACAAAGTCTGGTATATGCATAAAACGAGGAAGACGAGGAGCTCGAGGGGGGAAAAAAAGGAGATATCAGAAATAATTAGACTGGAGAAGGCATGCCGAAAGATTAGGAGGAGTCCCCCACCACTTCCTCTTGTATTACTTTTCATCCTGTGGCAGCATCTCCACCTGCCCGCCTCCTTCGAAACTGGAAGGGAATTCTTAATTTTCAGGAAAAACGCAGAGTTTTAATGAGTCTTTGGGTTTTCAAACTCAGCAGGCCATATGTCAGAGTTTCGCTGGAGATAGGAAGAGGTGAAACATGACCCGGCAGGAGATGATGACCCCAGATGTTCTCTGAGGGATCACTGGGATCTGAATCAGACTCTGACTTGCCGTGAGTTCCTCATTCCCATTTTTCCCACGGGACCGGAGGAATGATGCACACAAACAGGCATAAATACACCTCTGTGACTCTCTGGGAGGAGGATGTGATGCAGACTTGACCAGAACAAACACCCCTGAGACGTGCATCACTCCTGCTGCTTTAGCTATTTCTCAGATTTGGAGATTCCCAGTAGAAGGGCAGAGCGGTTTCCGAGAATGTCCAGCCATCACAGGAGTTTGCAGTGGAGGTAAATAAGTTGGTTATTAGTAAGACTACCTTTATAAAGGAAGTATTAAACAAACACTTTATAAGTCATTAGTTTATAACCAGCTTATAAAATTACTCTCAATTTAGATATGTGGATCACTATTTGGCAATATGCATTTAGCAGTACAGTTAAGTGGGCTCACTATTTGGCAAGCATCAAGTCTCCACTTGGGTTTTTTATTTTTTATTTGAATGACAGAAAATATAAATATGATTAATTCCATCACATCATAACAGTTTTGTTTTAAACTCGAGGGTAAAAATGAAGAGTAATCCGAGCGGTAGGCGTGACGTTTTAATCCTGCAGCGACATCTAGTGTTTGTTTCTAGAATGTTCAGGCTGCCGCTGCAGATGAGACGTTCAGTGACCGTTTTATAAAACAGCATCGATGCGTTTGAACCAGAGGAAAGTAGAGGTTTTTAAATAAACGAACCAGCAACAGTTTTATGTCTACAAAAATACAGTTTCCGGAAAAAACAGAACTTTTATGACTCAATAGTTTTGACTGTTTGAATCATAAATGAAACAAACAGAAACTATTTTATTATTTCATTTTGAGGGAAACTCTGAAAGTAGAGTGTAAAAGTTGTGACAATCTCAGAACACACCTGTTGGGACCGGGTCGGTTCTTCACATCCTTGAAGCTCCAGTCCTTCACAGGAGAAGATGAGGAGAACCTCCAGGAGAACCACCAGACTTCAGAATGATGATTATTATGGTGTGTCCGGGTCGAACTGACCCGTTTTCAGAGTTATTAGTGAGGAAGGTAAAAATAGACCAGAACATATTTTCAACCACAAACTTTGTTTTTTTAAATAAATACTCACCTTGAAGCCCTTTTTTTTATTTTAGACATAGTTGTTGGTGTTCAGGTCACTTTGACCCGGATGACAGGTCATGATGAATACTCCGAAAGAAGATGATGAAGCCTGCACACACATGACAGGCTTCATGTGTGTGTGTGTGTGTGCTATACGAGTACACACACACACACACAAACTCACACACGCATGCACACACACGTGCACATGCACACAGACACATCCACCCACAAACACACGCACCCACACACTGCACAATCACATGCACACACCACAGGTCCACATACACACACTCAGTCACATGCACACACAAATACACACGCCTGCGAACACACAGACACATGCATTGACACACACACACAACGACAAATGCACACACAAACACACATGTACACAGTGAAACACGCGTACATATGCACACACACAAACATGCAAATACACGGACACATCCACACACATGCAGACACACACACACACACACAGACATGCACACACACACACACACACACAGACACACCTGAAGCATACTTTCAACAATTATCCGTCTCTGTCCGTCCAGACTCCGGGACGCTGTCCGCCCGTGTTTCCCAAGATTCTTCTGGCTGTTTGGGAACCTGCTCAATGTTCATGCTAAATATTATTTTCTCTGGGTTCAAAGGTGAACATTTGGGCGGGGCAGGAGGTCAAAACTTTCCAGAGAGGAGACAGAGACGGAGATTCAGGTGGAAGATAGATCTCATGTGTCACATGTGTCCCAAAAACTACAAAGGAGTTTCATGTCCTCCATGAAAAAAAAAAAAAAAAAATGGAATATATACAAAAACTTTTTTTTCTGGTAAAATTACGACTTTTTTTCTTGTAATATTTTGACTTTTCATCTGGATTAGATTTTCATGGAGGGAAAGTTAGACAACTGAACGACTTAGTTGTTCCATCAAAGTCATTTTTAATGTTCTTTTGTGTTCTCAAGCGAACAAGATACTTCAAAGCCCGTCATGTCACGTCATAAATAAACCCTGAAAGACCTGGACCGGAACCCGAAGAGGGATCGTGAACGGGACATCCTGCCCTCGTTCATTTAAAACGTTCAATTCTTTAAACGTGATGTTACATTCAGACGTTTGTTTGGTGTGTAATATAATCCTGAATGTCTCTAAGAGCTACGATGACCTCATCTTTGGGCTCCACTTCAGATGGAGATTGTAGCGTCCGTGAAGAAGAACGGAACGGTCCGACTGACGGTCGCGTTTTCTCCCATGAGGTGAAGAAATCAATGTTATTTCATCAGTTTCTGCAAATGTGTTGTTCATCTTTTTAAAGGTGTGAATATATATTCAGAGTCAGAACCATGTTACATGTTACGAATGCTGCTATAGTGTGTGTGTGTGTGTGTCGTGTTGTGTAGTGTGTGTTGTGTTGTCACATGATGACGTCGTGACTTTGTGACGTGAGTCAGACTAAGAACTGGTTTTCCTCCTCTTCCTCTCTTCTTCTCTCGTATCTCCAGCGTAGAAATAAACACGACTCGTCATCAGATGTTTTTCATTGAAGGCATCACAGAAACAAAACCCTGATCACGCCGAACACGCCCACCTCTGATCGAACTCAACGGTCGGTGGCTTTAGTGCTCTCCACGCCGCCGTTGACAGCTGTTCCGATTGATTTGATTGACAGCTGCTCATGGAAAGAAAATAGGTGGCTGCTTGATTTGCTTATACAAGCGAGGTCAAAGGTGAACCTACCTGAGAACGACGCTCTGTGCCGAGACAAATACGTTTGAGCAGCAGATACCGAGCCGGAGAGTTTAATATACGTACGAAGGTTTTGTGGTAGAATCCACTTTATTAGGCCAAAATAAATCAAGTATTTTAATTTAGCACTTTTGAACAAGCTAACGTAACACCAACAAAACAATTTATAATGTTAAAAAAACAACAACATTTATGGTAAAAGCAGCACAACTCCTCCAGTGTCTCAGATCAAGGCACATATTTAAACGTCAAACGTACAAACAGTTCGGACAAAAGCAACTACGAGCAGCAACGCCTAAACGCTAAATGTTAAATGACACTAAACGCTAACAGTCCAAGTAAACTGGCTTTGACCTCCGTCTTCAGAGAGACATGACCTCGCACTGTCATATATAAATATACAAGAGTGTTTTCCTTCTACGTGTAAAGCTCACTATCAATAAATACGCTATACGAGTAAGAGATGTAAAACCTGCGACTGCATCAAGTTCAGTGCGAAGGAGAAAAAAAAAAGAAAAGGTTGAAATACATTTTCAAGTTTTGCAGCAGCTTCAACATCTTCGTTCTTTAGATCGGACACTTAGTGTTGCACGCGTCGCCTGATCTGAAGAGGCTGTAGACGCTGACTAAGGGGAACATGGAGACGGCGCCAACCATGGAGCCCAGCTGCACCACCGCCCCGCACCACACGAGGGCACTGTGGCCCTCATCCCTCAGGATCAGCCCTATGATGACCTTCACGTAGGACAGGGCCAGAACAAACAGGATCCAGGCCACAACCTGCAACACAGAGGAGGTGATTCTGAGTATTTCAATGAAACAAGACTTTACTGCAATTATTTAAAAACATTACATAACACAACATATTTTAACTCCAATCAAAAGTTTAAAAAGTCACTTCCGCCTCCCTAGTGGATGTGTTACCGGGAAATAAAATAAGGTAAATAAGTTGGCAGTTACTGGATAAAGATGAGTGTTTTTTCAAATAACTTTGTTGTATACGATGTATTTGTTTTTCATATAATTTGGATTATTTGGTCGTATTTTTATATTCTAATAAAACTTTAATTATGTTCGCCGAAAAGTCGCAGGTCCTCCGTGTTAAGACGATAACTCCATTAATCGTTTTCAGATTTTATGCCAACAAGATTGATTTTAGGGGAAGTTTGGTGCATATCCCAACCACCAGGGGGAGCTTTTTACGGAATATGCTGTTTTTTTTGTGACATAACTTCCTAACCGTTTGTCCAAATCATTTAAAATCAGGGAAAATCATCCTGCTTTTCTTGTACAAAGCAGGGGATTGGGGGCTTTTCTTTTTAGTGAATCTTTACATGCTTTTATATGCCAAAATAATCTCCATATCGAATAGGACATTCTTAACAGCCATGGTTAATGCCTCCTTCTCAGTGGCTCCTTTGACCCTTGAAGTCCCCCAGGGCTCCATCCTTGGCCCCTTACTCTTAAGTGTATACTTGCTGATCCTGGAGAAGTACTGCTGCAGAGCCGATTGAGGCTTTCCCTCTGGTGCCTGTTTACTGTCGACAAACTAGTGAACGATACCATCTGTCCTACTCAGAAACCCGAGTCTCAACGTCTCCAGCCAAAACCAAAATGCAACTGGATTAAACTAAACAGATGGAAAATGTTTGCTTCCATGAAATCCAGCTCTCACATTAAAGAGTCGATCTCTTGGTATTTTAAATATCGCATTAACTTAACATTAAATATTTAATTCTTCCTTAAATTATCGAATTTTCTCATGAAAACAGGTGGGGGAAAAAAACATCTCAAACGGACGATTGTTATTCAGATATAACCTTCTGACCATTAGTCCGATTTAGTCCAAATTTACCAAACATAAACCTCCTGCTGGAGATTGAACTTGAGTTTGTTTTTGTGTTTCCAAGTCCTTTAGAAGAATCTTTGTTATCATTATAAACCTAACGTCTCGGAATAACCTCCGTCCACAGAGCTGCTGGTTATCGAGCCTGGTTTTAGCTAGTGCCGACTTTCTGAGGGGGCAAATACTTCTTCACACAAACCCAGTTGGGGTCTGGTAACATGTTTGGGAGAATAAATATAATTCTTACATAAAACTTTTTGACTCTTTGGTGTCTATTATTTCTACAAAGTCGGGGATATTTGGAATTGTCATTGTCTCGCCGTCGGCCTCTTCAGCAGATCCGTTGTGTTCAGGCCATAACTCAAAATCGATTTTGTTGATCCTTCTCAAATTTTACCCCAACATGGACCTTCGTGCGAGGAAGAACTGAATTTATTTTGGGAAAGGTCAGTTCAACACCAAAGGAAGCTTTACCCCAAATCTTTTGGGGCATCATTTCTCAACAGTTGTTCCAATTTAATCCAAATTTGATGCATATGGATCAACTCCAGGAGATCCGTCTCGTATATATATTATATTTTACCCTCATAGGACAGAACTTAACTTTCATTTGAAGAGTTCAATCAGGGGGCGTTGCATGAACAACGCAGGGGATTGGAGGCTTTCTCTTCAGCAACAGCGACGTAAGCCTAGTTTAAACACTGTTGTGTTCCGGGTCAATAAGAAGAGTCTTACTATGAGTGCGGTTCCGTAGGCACTCTGGACCAGCAGGGGGCAGGGACTAAGTGCAGCCATGGCCATGATGTAGGCTCCAAACCCGGACCCGATCAGAGTCAAGAAACCCATGAAGATGAGAGACCTGGAGACCCAAATCACAACAAATGTTAAAGTTGAACATTTTCTGGTTCTGTACCGTTGAGCTATTACCTCTACAAACTGCTACACTTTACATGTGAGGCTCATCATCCTCACCTGATGGGTATGAACATGGCGATGAAGCAAGCTACCGGGTTAGCCACGGCTGCCATGGTTGCGGCTAGATGGTAGGCCTGGTTCCCGTAAGGCAGACAGGAGTAAGACTGGACCGAGGGCAGCACGGCGTTGGTCAGAGCATTGACCCAAGCCAGCACAACGAAGATGAACAGAACCTCCAGACTGCTGTACGTCCCCCTGCCGAAAGAGCTCTTGGGTTCCCTCCTGACGGCGTCCGGAGGACTGATCATGGGCTTCTGCTCTGGTGTCTGGGCGTGCATGGACAGGGCCTGATCTCTCTTCTCCGAGGTCAGATCCTCACTGAAGTAGAGGTGGTTCCTCCTCTCTCTGGCCACAGCCGGGTGATGGTTGAGGAGGATGAACGCCACCATGCACACCACCATCATGGCACTGAGGAACAGGAAGAAGATCTGGGCAGAGAATTTGGCCGGCTGGTAGATGGCCTCCAGCGCTCCGCTTCCATCCAGAGAGGCGTCATCGGCCGTTCCGTTGCCCGCGACGCCCAAGGTCGCGTTCTGACAGTGGACAACGCCAACGCCTTGAATCAGAGCCACCAGGGCGGGAACCAGACCGCTGAGGCCTTCACCTGCAAAGTAGGTGGTGAGATACTGCGGTCGGAGCCGCATCATGAACGGCAGGAAGGTAACAGAAGAGGTGCAGTCCACCACGGAGAGCAGGAAGCTGAGCAGCAGCAGGGGGACGCTGTGCAACGAGCCCCCGATCGCCACCGTGTGCCTCCAGAAGAAAGCCAGCAGGAATGTAGCGACGATCCCCAACCCTACGATGCAGTAGATGACCGGCCGCTCATCCAGCAGCCCCGGGCGGAAGCGGTGCATCAGAGCGACGAAGAGAGGACCGATGTTGGCCATCTGGATGAGGATTGTGAGGTAGGACGGCAAAAACCAACCCTCCGGGATCGCCGGTACGATCAGCGGAAGCTCCACCCACATCCCGTTGATGGCCACCCAGGAGCCCATACCGAACAGGCAGGCCAGCACGTGAGTCAGCAGCGACATGATGGAGTGATGATGATGATGATGATGATGATGAAGATGGAATGAGGCAAGTCAGGAAATGTAGATCTGCAAATTGCAAAATGGCTTTTTTAAATTGAATTAGTGATAAATGTGGACGACTGTAGAATCAAACATCAAAAAACCTACATTTTTAACTAAAAACACATAAAATTAGTGCCACGAATATTAATTTGTTAATATTTTAAATGTTCTCGGTGGTAAATAAATCAGGAATTGAATAATACATTTCCACTCTGGGTTATGAAATACAACTTTATAATACAGTTTAAAGTGGCTACATTTAAAAAACAAATTTGTTTACACAAAGGTCAAACCTTTGACGCTCACTTGTTGTTACTAGTACCTCAGAAAAAAGCGTTGGTTGCCCCCGCAGAAACTCCGCCGCATGTATTACGATCTATCGTATGACATCATTTCAGGATGTGAGAATAGTCGTAAGTAAATATGTACTCAACTTGGTAAATCTGCTTCGATACGGAACCTCAAAAGGAAATCGTAAATATTTTAACAAGATGGTCTATTTCTGAAGCTGCCGGTGTAAATCGGCCATGACGGTGTGCTGCAGGGTGGAAGCCGCCATGTTGTTGACTGTAGCAAGAGCAACATGTGCTAACTGCCAGTTTGAAAGAATCTGCTGTGAAATGTAAGTTTTTTACATTTGTACTTTATATATTATACATTTAATACTTAAATGTTGTTTGGTGTGATTTCTTTCTTCCTTCGTTTAGCCATAGCCCACTGCTGTAATTCTTTGTTCATGTGTTTAGCCATAGCCCACCACTGTATTCCTTTGTTACTGTGTTTAGCCATAGCCCACCACTGTATCCCTTTGTTACTGTGTTTGGCCATAGCCCACCACTGTATCCCTTTGTTCCTGTGTTTAGCCATAGCCCACTGCTGTAATTCTTTCTCCCTTCGTTTAGCCATAGCCGACCACGGTATTCCTTTGTTCCCGTGTTTAGCCATAGCCCACTGCACTTGTATTTATTGGAATTAAAGAAAATCTTAATTTTTTTAAAAACTTTTTTCAATATGTTTTCATAACAAATTCCTACAAGAGCTACGGTAACCGTGTCCCATGTGGGAACTTCTTTACTGGGCTGCACTTATACACAAATAACCTATGATGTCATAAAGGATGACGGTAACCGTGTCCCATGTGGGAACTTCTTTACTGGGCTGCACTTATACACAAATAACCTATGATGTCATAAACTACACACACACACACAGGTCATCCTGTCAGTTCAGTGTTTTATTTTTTATTATTTGTATATATATATTGATTTCCTCATCTCTGTCTTTTCACTAATCGCTCCTGTCGTTTTGGACTCTTTGATCCACCTGTGTGATTGTCCTGATTGTCATCAGCTGTGTCCCGCAGGAAGCCCCTCCCTCCGTCTGTATTTAACCCGCCCTCACCTTCCCTCATGGCCCAGTTTGTGATTTCTCGTCACACACAGTGATTCACCTTCCAGCCAGATTTTTGTATCTGATTTTGGATTGTGGATTTGTTCCTTTGCCTTGAGTTCATTGTGCCTTTGAGTCGAAGTATTTGTGAGGTTGGTGGAAGGTTTTGCTGCTGCTGAGTTTTAATCAACATGGAAGACTTTCCATAAATACATTTATAAATCTGATTGGTAGTTTCACAGTTACGAATGTCGAGCCAGCTTCCTGTTTCCTGTTTAGCTGCAGCCGCCTGCCAATCCTTCCAGCAGGTCGCTGAGAAACTCAATCCACAAACATATCATATCATAACAAGTCATATCCGTCAAAAGCCACTAAACCCCTGCATTGTACAAGCAATCCCCCTGATTGAACTATTCAAATGAAAAGTAGTATAGTCCCCAAAAATCCACCCTATTCTTCCTCACATTAATCCAGGCCAGGTTTTGCATGTATCCTACATGCTACTTGATAACGCTCTTGTTGAAAGTTGATTTCTGACGCAGCAAACATCCATGAGTGGCTAAAAAGAAAGGCCGCTCCGACAATACAGTCCAAATATCAAGATTAAGGACAAAATACTTTGAATTTAAAGCTAGTCAGTCCTTCACAATAAGAGTTTTTATGTAGTTCCCCAAGACGACAGAAGAAAATAAAAGTCCACAAAAGAAAACCAGGTCAGATTTTCTCCAAACACGACCTCATGGTTCACTTCAACACCCTCAGACAAACACTGGATCACCCTAAAAACTACACACCCCAAAACAATCTGAGCAACTGGTTTTTATGCAGTCCAATGCAGCGACGGGTCACAGATCTGTAAATACGGTAGACCAAACAACCGACCCCCAAGAACACGACCCGACACAGCACAGCCAAACCACCAGGACAGGACTCGGCGGTCCACCTGAGTCTGAAGGCCTGAAGATAACAGAGTTATCACAGTCAGGACGGATGGTTCGAGAGAGGAGTGAAGGGAGGCCATCTATACGCTGAACTGGATCGGCCCTCTCTGAACAGCGGTGGGGGTCTACGCCCTCACCTATAACCTACATGGAGGGACGTCTTAACATCTCAGCCCGGACGGTTCCTCCATCATCACCACCTGGAATCACCTGGTTTTGCTCACTGCTCACATGAAGACCCTTATCCCACCCGCGTTAGTGACGCGTTAAATACCTGACCCCCATTCAACCCCCCCGACCAGTCAGTTAGAACTGGAGGAGAGGTCCTTAAAGAAGTCTAAAGAGAAGTCCAGTTCCTTAAGATTCAAGGATTACCGTGACCCGGTTGGATGAGAGTGTAGTAAGTAAAAAACACATATTATCTCCGGACGTCAGCGACTACAAAGACCCTTGTCCGTGTGAGGGGGACTGACCTTCCCAGGCTCCCCGTTCTCTGACTCCTTTTGAATTTAGCCAGGAATGCCTGACCTCCCACCTACTGACACACTGCTGGCTCGAGAACACCGTGGAGTCGTGGCCCACGGAGACACTTTAGAGGGGAAACAAACTTCACCACAGCTCAGTTACATTTTCATTTATACCAGATTTGCATATATTAAAGAATTAATTTTGGATTAAGTGTGTATATATATCTAAACGTGTCTATATGATGTCCTATAACATAAAATGTCTCCATTTTTAGTCACCTTTAGAATCTCTCTCTCTCTCTCTCTAGTCAGGATTATAAACTACACTACAAATCCTTTGTTTTAACGCGATAACTCAAAAACCATTACATTGATATTTTTAAGGTTTTATAACCACATGGATGTTAGTGCGAGGAAGAACTGGAGTGATTTTGGGAAAAGTCGGTTCTAGATTCCTGACACTAGGGGGAGCTTTATTTCCAAATGTTTTTGAGACATCATTTTTAAACTGTTTGACTGATTTAGTCCAAATTTGTTGCCTAGAATCGACTTGAGGAGGTCTACTCCTGTATGCATCGTGTTTTACTCTAATAGGTCATGTTTTACTCACTGGTGGGCGCCTTTTTATGATTTTGGACTTAACCTCATGTTTGTAAAACACAGGGGATTGGGGGCTTTTTAACAGACGTGTCCAACTCAAGGCCATAACTGGCCTACAGAACAATTATATCCCACCTGCAAGACAATATATCATTTCTATAGTAACTGGTACATAGCACAAACACCACATATACTACAAATCCCACAATGCACTTTGGTAGCCGGCACATCAATCAAAGGCTCAAGCGCCCCCCCCCTCCTCTGTTGTCAGATATCAATATTGATCCAGTCACTCCAATGAACCCCAGGCTAATCCTTTGAAGAGAGGCTACGGAGCCCCGGGACCAGATATGGACGAGGGAAAAAAAATGATGGCTTATTAATAAACGTCTTATTTAGTCTTATTTTCTAATTAACTGGCAGCTGCGTTCTCGTCCTCCAGCCGGAAAACATGTTTCATTGCGTCTATATTAGAAAAAGAAGACATTAGGTTGCTTACATTTAATGTGGAAAGCACGGTGCTGTTTTCTGAGGAGCAGCCGCTCCTGACTGCAGTAACAGGTACGATGAGCAAGTCTACTTTTTACTGTTTTATTGTGGCAGAAGAAAATCGTTTAAACTTATTAAAACAAACTTATCATTGGAGGGAGACATAAAAATGAAACTATTTTGAATTTTAGCTGTAATTTTGATTATTTTCTTTTCCCTTGGTTTGTGCAGAATGCATTAAAATGAGAAAATAGAATACAAATACATTTTATTAGTACCTCAGATTAAAGGGTCAGGGTTAGTTTTAGTTAGTTAGTTAGTTGGTTGGTTAATTTTGAGTTTGGCTTTTCAGGGCTACATCCTTGCTGCTGGGGACGACAGTGTCGGCCTACTTACATTATTACTGAAATAAAAATGTGTCTTTTAGCGTTTAACGTCCACAAAACCCCACATGGCAGGAAATAAAGTCCGTATTATAACAACAAACTCTGAAAATAACCCCAGTCACGTTGTAGGTCAGTACTGATGTCTAGCTTCGTAAGATAACACTAAAACATTTTCCTGTTTGAACGTTTGAAACTCTACAATCATCCTCATGTCGTTCTTCATCCTTTTCCCTGAGCCCTAAAGGCTCTAGCACTATCAGGAAATCCTATAATCCTGACTTATTTCACACAGAAACCCTCCTGGAATCACCTTACCTCCGTCAGAGCAGAGCCGGGCTGAGTCCTCCCTCCTCTCTCCTCTTCCCCCTTCAAAAAAACGATCACTTCATTGTGATCACAGTTTTTTGTTTCTCTTATATCAGCCCCGACTATGTGCTTATGTTCCTCCCCCTATATATCCCCCCTCTTCAAACTCAGGCTTCTTCCGGGTCTGCTGCTCCTCGTAGGGGAGGGGCCGCACAGGCGCACATGGTCCGCACCACCATTACACCACCTGCCATTGGAGGTCGGTTTCAAAACAGCCATGTGCTCTCAGTGTGCTGGAGGGCTCGGCAATAGGAAGAAAGAGAGAGAGGAGGAGGAGGAGGAGGAGGAGGAGGCAGCCGCGGCTCCTCCTTTTCCTTCTCCCTCCCCCAACCAGAACACGACCTTGGGGCCTATCCTCCTTCAACACACAGGCTGCGGACTGGGAGAGAAATTTGCTTCCTGTATTAGCCTAAATCAACTTTGATGCTAGATTATTTCCAGAATATATTAAAGATAAATGGATGAAACGTGGCGGAGAGCTTTAATAAATAGACTTGTACTGTTACACCTTTATTACACTGTTATTACACATTTATCTCATCATTCTTTGACTTAATTCATTCTCATTAATATATTTTTTCCCACAATAAGAACCAGCAGGCTGATGATCACGCCATCGTGTTTCTCAGGAGACTCATCTCAGCGGTTCTCCGTGTCAGCCGGGCTTTTAAAGCTGTAGCTTCACAATCATCATTCCGTGGGAATGGAGTCACCTAAACCTGAAAATACCAGTTTGTTTGGTTCAACCTGGCGTACGTGTCGGCATAGTTTAGATTGAAATCTAACAGACGGACTTATTTCATAGAGCCCAAATTTCATCCTTCCATGGAGAGTCATCAAAATCTGTTTCTTAGTATTTTTCTGTAACCCTGCTGAAAATCAACCAACCCGAACATAAACTTTATCTTTAACAAAATATTAAATATTACAGTAGAATATGTTAAAGATAGTTCTCCTAGAGTCGATCGATGCGCATCTAATTTGGACTAAATCGGACCCACGGTTGACAAATTATGACCTGAAAACTTTTGGAGATAAAGCTGCCCCTAGTGGTGAAAATATGCAACTGACTTTTTTTTTTTTTCTTCCTATAATCAATCCAGTTCTTCCTCACACTAAGAACTATGTGTGTATAACATTTGAAAATGATCCATGAAATCATTTTTTGAGTTATCCTATTAATGCGAAGGATCTGAGGCGGCAGCAATGAAGATTGTATAATAATACATTTAATTTCTTTCATACAATGATTATTCTCTTCTCACTTTAATTTTGGTCTCAGCTTCTATCCACTTTACTTCAGAGGAGAAAAGAGTTCCTGTCCTGAAAACATCAACAGAGTTAACCAATCAGTTTTTTTGGGATTGTTGTTGCTAGGCAGAGCTCCCGGTCTTTGCTAGGACTTTTAGCACCAGGAAGAGAAGGCCCTTCTGGATTAACCAATCAGATTTTGATTTATAGTGGGTGGTTGGGAACAATCTTCGGCCTTCCTGAAGGCCAAAGCTAACTTGCTTGTAGCCTTAGCTGTGTTCTTAAGGTAGGCTCGTCCTGCATCAGTTCTACACGAGGAAGGTTCTTCATTCATATCCTCTGCTCCTGCTGAGCGCTTACTTTTCAACAAATTAAAACTTATTAGCTATGTTGATTCATTGGGGACACAAATCTTCACGTTAGATCACGAAACCCGTGAAATTTCTGTATAATCTTTTGAAATAATAATTTTTTTAAATTGAGAAACTTGTTTATAAAGTGACATTAACATAATATGTAAGGAAACACGTCTGGCGGCCGTTCTTGAACAATAAAGCTGAATGTCCTTCTACAGTCGAGGCTCACATGAATCTGAGATTAAAAAAAACAACAAAAAAACGCCTACAGACAGTCAAAGCTTTCTTCAAGGTTGGAGGACTGAGAGTTTCCAGCACAAGGCTGAGAATGAAGGAGGACCTTTGTTAGAATGCAGAATGCTGCAGAACTCAAACTTAAAAGGATTCAATATAATAGTTATAATGTATAATTAGGACGCTATTATACTATTTATAATCATATTGTCTTGCATCTATACATTTCTTGTTGAACTGAAACCAAATCGTCTGAATTAAAATGGTATAAAAACCAGCTTTAGAAGCTAGAATTTCACCTTTTGTAATGTAGTTCTTTTTTAATTTACACCACGTTGCATCAAACATGCTTATAACTCAATTAACGCCTTTACAGATGTGAGAGTTGAGACGATGCGATTATCACAGCGCTGGGTTTCTCTGTTGAAACCTTTGAACAGGGGAGATATTTGAGTGTTATGTACCACAGACCGTCCCCTAAATAAACCATTTCCTTTATCGCACCCAGATCTTTGTGGGTATAAAATTTGAAAATGATCCATGAAACAGTTTAAGAGTTAACAGGAAGGATCTCAGAGCTCAGAGCAGGGGCGGTCCTAGGAATCTTTTTATGGGGTGGCCAGGGCCCAGGGTGGCCAAAGCTATGAGTAGAAGGGATCTTTATCTGAGCAAATGTTTAAGTTAAAGCTATTACATAGTCAGATATGTGAGTAAACCGGTAAACATAAGTAAATAAAGATGTATTCATGTATCATACAAACACTGAGTATTTAATATTACTATAAATCCAAAGTCAAAATGATTCATCTGAATTATTATTATGTAGCATACCGTATATTATAAGATGCCATAGACGCTTAAATTAAAGCACATGGGTGAAATATAATGAATAATAAATGAAATTCTACAACTTTCTGAAGATAAAAGCTGGAATGGCTCAACTGAAAACATTAAAGGAATTCTTTTTGAAGCGCAGAACCGGGTGGTGCTGGAATGAGCCCGACTCTGGAGCAGAGAGGAAAGATTCCATTCCAGTCATAAATTAGATTGTAAACAGGTTATAAGTCATTAGTTAAGGTTTATAAACAGTTTATAACACAGCTCTCAATTTATCAATATGGATCACTATCTGGCAATATCAAGACAGCAGTACAGAGAAGTGGGCTCACTATTTGGCAAGCATCAGGTCTTTGATGTACCCTTTAATTCTCATGAGTTATAGCAGCTTATTAATGATTTTTAAAGTGTTTACAACTTGATAATTAAAGTAAGTACAGTCTTTAATGAAGGGAGTCTTATTGTAAAGTGGTACAGATATAAAAAATAAATAAAATATAGATGAAAATAAATGTAAAAATCATTTAAATCCAACATGAAACATGTTTTTTTTTAAAATGGATAAAAGTTAAAGGAAAAAAAAAAAAAATGCAAACAGGCAGTAGATGATCATTTGAAAATAACTCATAATGACCAAAGATTGAAATGTCAGGCAGCGAAAAGATGAACGGATTTGGGAAAACGAAGATGAGAAGTTAATCTTCATCACAACAAAGTCAGCAGGATGGTTTGAGATCAATCACTCGTGTGTTTTTCCAAATGCCATAAATGAACGAAAATATAGCAGGATGTAGGATCTCTACGAGTAACAGCATACTTTATTTCTGCAATTTCATGGACCAATATCTGAAGAAGAAGCCCAACTGGACAAAAACTGGGCGGACCGAAGGGTAACGGAGTATTCTTCAAACACGGAATGTCCCCTTCCTTTTATGCCTGAAGCTTTAAGTGAAACCTCTAAACTAAGGAACACGCCTTTTGTTAGAACCTAATATAAACTGTCTGAAAGTCCTTGTAAAGTATTTACTCCATCCATCTATCACTCTGAATTACACAACACCACCTACCTGCTCGTGGGAAAGGAAGTGCCGAGTCAGCGCCGGTGCCAGGTGAAACCAGAGCGGTGGAAAGTTGAGCGGGGGCTCCTGAGCAGAGCGCCGCGGTGGTCTTGTGACGTTACTGTTTTGAGGAGGGTGGTACACATCGAGTTGAGCGCTTTGTACTCGTGAACTCTGTGTGTGTCATGTGACGGCGGAGGGCTGAGGCCTCAGCAGCGGGGGGTGGGGGGTGGAGGGCCAAGAGGACAGAAGGAAGAGGCGGATGGAGGAAAGGTTCTTGTGAAGTGTTCCCAGGAATGTAAAACAACAAACTGGTGAAGCTTCTGTGAAGAACTCTGGACAGTCTGAGAAAAGAGCGACTCCTGCTTATAATAATAATAATAATAATAATACTTTAATTTAATTATATAATTACACATATATACTTAATATATATAAAAATATTTTTTTTCCTTTATTTATGTATAAATATAAATCTAATTTATTTTATAAATAACAATTTTATTTTTTATTTATACATATATATGACATATATATATATCAAATATATATATAAATACATATATATGAAAAATATATATTTTATTTTATTTATATATACCTATATATATATATATATATATATATATATATACACACATATATACAAATATGTATATATGTGTGTATATATGTGTATTATATATATATATATATATATGTACACACACACACACACTTCCACTACAGGATCCTTTGGAAGAATGTTGCTCAGCCTTACATGATATTTTAACCGTCCTGAAGACATTATGATGTTTTTCATGTCATTTGTTACTCACTTGTTTATTTTATACACATATATGTTCATATACGAGTATCACGTATCTGCTGACTGAACAACCTCGCTGCACTCTTAAAGAAACATGGTTTCATCGTGAGTGTGTGTGAATAAAGACATCAGTGTCCGGTCACAGGACGGTTGTTTTGGTGGCTTTCTAGCAAACACAGCTCTCCTGAGAACTGGAGCTACAATAATCTGCTTTCTTTCAAAAGAAAAAAAATCAGCAAAACTAAAAAAAACAACAACAACAACAAGGTTGTTTTTATAAAAACAAACATGTCTGTGTTTTTGGTGCGGCCCCAGATTCATTGTAAAACTAGTCCTATACGCTGTCTTCCCCGGTCAACCTACACATCCGTCCCCAATCCCCCTGCGTTGTACCAGCGTGACTAAACTCCTCAGAATAAATGTGAAGAAATGTCAGAAAAAGTGTGTTTTTATGAAGAAAACTCCCCCTAATGAGTAAAATATGAACCTTTAGAGTGAAACACAACTCATACAAGATGGACCTCCTCCACTCCATTCATAAGCACCAGTTTTAGACCATAGTTTGTATTTTATTTTGCCCACTTCTCCCTCGGGGGCGGGTCAAACGCAGGGATACATTTCCCGAGGTTGTACTGTACGTATGACATGTGATAAATAAAGTAACGATTATTAGAATTATTATTATTAAATCGGACCAAGAGTGGAGAAATTATGGCCCGGAAACTTTCTGAGATGAAGCTATCGAGTTATCGCCTCAGTTCATTCAAACTCTGTACTTGGTGTTAAGTTCCTTTCTTTATTACCCAACAGTCATTGCTACACATAGTTGTGTCATGCCCACTTCCTGCTCCTCTTCCTCATCCTCCACCTAGTCACTCCTCCAGATCCTGGATTCAGTTCTGTCCATCCAGATCGTGAGTTTCAGCGTGTCACATTCCGTGTCCCGGCTGCGTCTCAATCCCTGTCTCTTTCTGGATCGGGTCCACCAGCACCGCTCCGGCACCGGACCACATCGTTCTCTTGGACTTCAGACCCAAACTTCAGCTCGGCTCCAGCAGCTGTTCCTGATCTTCAGACCAGCTTGTGAAGTTCCCGTATATAAATCACATTCTGCGACTTTGCCATCGGTGTCCTCGTGTCTAAATCTGGGTTCAAGTCATAGTTTTAGCTAATTGGCAATTAGCAGCTTCTAATTTTGGACATTTTTCTGAGGAAGATGATGGGAGTATAGAACAGCTGAAGAGTCAAATGAGAGTCTATATGGAAGTAGAAAAAATACCACAAATCCATAATATCGATCTACCATCTTCCTCTGTCACAACAACCAACTGTATGTCCTCTCTCCCCACATCCAGAAACCTCCTCTTTGGTCTTCCCCTTCTTCTCCTGCCTGCAGCTTCATCTCCAGCATCCTTCTACCAGCAGATCCACTATCCGTCCTCTTCTTCACGGGTCAGAACCATCTCAATCTGTCCTCTCTGACTTTGTCTCCAGGACGTCTAACCTGGACTGTCCCTCTGACGTCCTTCTTTCTAATCCTGTCCTTCCTCCTCACTCCCAGAGAACATCTGAACATCTTCATCTCTGCCTCTCTTCTGGTCAAACATCATAGTCCATGGAGACTCCTGCTGACCTCCTCTGTCAGCATGTCCATCACCATAGCAAACAAGAAGGAGCTTAGAGCCCGTCCTTGGTGCAGTCCCACCTCCACCTTGAACCCATCTGCACACCTCACCGCTGTCATGCTGCTCTCATACATATCCTGGACGAACAAACTTCCTGTCACTCCAGACTTCCTCACACAATCCAAAGATTCCTCCCTGGCCACTCTGTCCCACGCCTCCTCTAAACCCACGCAGACACAACGAACCTCCTTCTGACCTTCTCTGTACTTGTCTTTTGAATGAAATCTTCATTTTCTCTGTAAATCTGTCGTCTGTGTTCTGTATTGGATTTTTGGTGAAAATCCCATGAATTCAGCTCAGCTCAGCAAATATTTGTATCTTTATTACAAAAAGTCCTTTTTATATTTACACAATTAGACGGAGAATAATTAGTTGAACTCATCTACAGTTTCTCTAAAGCGGACATCCGAGACATAAAACGTTGACGTCACAGAGAGTTCAGGGGGGGCATAGCGGTAAAAATTTGAATCGAGTTTTTGTATTTTGTTTGGAGAGGAAATGTTCAACCTTCCTTTGACATCAACACATTTACTGTCGGCCTGGAGGAAAAGGCATTTAAAAGTTTAAAAACTGCATAGGGCGATTGAAATGACATCATCAGGTTGTCTTCAAATGCAGCTTATCTAGTAGAAACCCACAAATATATGAACCTTTCACTGCTGATGTCATAATGTGAAGTCTAAACTGGTGTAGAATTAAACCAGCATGAAGCCAGAGTCAGGAAGGGCATGCTGGGTAATATATCTTAAACTCCTGCGGTGTATTCCAGAAAGTGGGTTCAACAAACTCTGAGTTTAACCCTGATCTCCGGTTTGAGAAGTTTTTGGTTCCAGAACAGGTGGTTTTGAGTTTAATCAACTCTCAGTTTGTTGAGGCTCAGTTAAACTCACACACGAGGATGATCAAAGCCATCATCAGTGGAGCTCAGATCCTGTTATTCACCGTGACGACCAGTGACAGGCTACCCTCGCCACGCCTCACGCCATTTCAGTTGAAAGTTTCAAAACCCTCATCAGACGATATTTAGTAAAAAAAAAAAAAGAAGCGGAACGCGGCTTCATCAGCGACGGAGAGAAATCTTGCGTTGGAGGAAATTGCTGCCTGAGTGAAAGCAGCTGAGAATAAAAACCAGACCCGCCCCACCCCACAGCATGAGCCGGAGAGGGTTGAGAGGGAGGGACATCTGGAATATCTTGCATGGACGGCTGCCACTATGTCACCCCCAACCTGGATAAAGTTGAACGATGGCAGATACGTTGATGATTAAACCTGACTTTGGTTCCTAACATGTTTATAATATCAATATTAATCATAATATATGATATTTTCTCAGGAGCTTTAAAACTAAATATTTGCCGAAGTTGTAGAAGAAGCTTCTGTTTGGATGTAAGAGAGGACGAGGTGTGAGATGTTTGAGATGTACGGTTGAAGGACGTCGTTCAGATAAATCCTGGAATGAAAGCAGGTTAAATCCGGGTCTCAGTCCTCTACTGACCTCAAACTGTAAGAAGACAAATGACTGACAGCTTTGATTCAGGCTCAGAAGAAGAAGGAGCAGGAACCAAACTCAGGCTAAGTTGTAAAAACCTGCGAGCCAGCAGGTTACTATGGTAACCGACTCAGAGTTTGACTTAACTCACATTCTCGAAATACAACTCAGAGTTCCCCTCATCAAAGGCTTAACAAACTCAGAGTTTCCACTGAACCCACTTTCTGGAATCCCCCCCCCCCTGTATGTAGAATACTACATTTCTGAATATATGGGAGACCAGAGACAAATAGAGAAAATAGAAATAAACTAAATCCAGACTTCACATCCAGTGTACACTGATAAAAAAAAAAATCTTATTTGTGTCAAATTACTTACATATCTACACACACAAAAAAGTGCATTTTCAGGAGAATGTGCTAACCAGAACTTTCTCAGGAAGTGAACCCCCCCCCAAAAGATTTGACATTAGAGTTACACAGAAAAACTCAGGAACCAGTGGAAAAATAATCCCAACAAAATCATAAGAGAGGCGAAATCCTTCAGTGTTCAACGTTCATCACCCAATCTCCAGTGTTTCAGACCTCCTCACCATAAAGTCCAATAAAATACATATACATACATATATATATATATATATATATATATGAAAACATGGTATCAAAAATGATCAAAGACAGCGTGGCCCTGCCAACAACAACATCATCATGGAATGACATAATAATAATAATAATTAAAAACATCTAAACATTCTCTGCCTCTTTCACGTATTTATGATTTTGGTTTATGTCTTTTTTTCTTCTTTTACCAGAACCGCTGTCAGGTTCTGGTACCGTCCGACTTTTCTCGTTCGTACAGCCTGAAAAGAGAGGACGAAACTAGAATCTTGTTTTAAAAAAAACAAACCCAAAAGGTTCTGGTCGTCATGCAGCCCTCACTCATGCAGAACTCCTCATTTCCTTTTTCCTATACAGTCATCAATGCCACTGTGTGAAATCTTTGTCCTGCATCTGGACGGGCCTCCTGAATGTCGAGACGTGACCGTAGCACCACATGTGGACCTTCGCCGTCGTTCTCCGTCAGTACCGGCTCTCCAGACGGGACAGATGGGATTGTTTTTAGCCCCTCCGTCACATTCCTCCTGCTTATCGCTCCGCTTCAGGGCCCTGAGGCTGTGTTTGGGTTTGCTCGCCGGCGTTCACATGTCCACGCGGTTCCCTTAGGACAGACGTGATCATGTGGGCAACCTCTCCGCCTCGTCTGGAAGGAGCGCGTGAAAGAAAACAGACAGAGGTCAGATTGTGGATCTTAAAACATCACTCAGAAAAAAGGCAGAAAACAAGTGAGGTTGCTGGCCGACCTGACGGCGAAGGAGAATCATCAGCCGTGGTGACAAACTGTAAATCGGACCCCAAGGCGGCGATGGAGCTCCTGGGGCGAATGCATCGGTCACCTGATAAAGTTCTGCGGAGTAACGCCTGAAGGGAGAGCATTGAGTTTGAAACATGCTTCATTATGGAAAAAAAGCATAATCATAGGGGGCGGGGCCGGGGGCGGGGCAAAAAAATTCTACGTAACGCTACAAATGTTTTGTTTTTTTATCCGTGTCAACAAAAGTCAGACTGAAAACAAAAAAAAAGTGTCAAAGGATGAACTTGTTACTGGAAATATGAATAAATTAAGATTATCTGAACTCAAAAATGACTTTAAAAACATCACAGTTGGAAAAAAATATGAAAAAAATGTGTTAAAGTCGATAAAGCAGAATAATTTAAAATAAGTTTGAAAAATACAAATAAAAATAAGCATGATGATAAGAATATTAAATATGTGTATCTTTACATTTTGTTCATGAGTAACTAAGAAGAATAATCACTGAGGTGACGTGACTGTCAGAGGATTCAGAAGCGCTGACCCAGACAGATGGATCTCCATCATAAACAGGAGGTTGCAGGTTCGGTTCTACCTTGCGTGTCATGGGGCTGGTGGGCGCCGAGGCACTGCTGTAGAGGCTGAGGCTGGAGTTGGACCTGCTCACAGTCAGACCCTTGGAGGAGCTTCCTGTAGGAGACAAGTACTTCTCCTTGATCTTCAGGTTGGTCCTTCCTTTCACTGTCGGTGACACAGAAGGAGAATGTTACTATTAAAAAGTGGGATTTCTTCCTCCACCGCTGCGTCATTTATACAACATCACCAACAGAAGTCGGTATAACGTCACCAACGATAGACATTATGGTCAATCAATTCAAAACTGTTTTTCTCAGCAGGATATGATGGCTTAAAATAAACAATATAGCTTAAAATCGAATATTAATCACATTAGATGATGAATGTTTTTCCATACAGCAGTAAAAAAAACTAAAATGTGTAATCTGCTTTGTTAATCAAATTAAGCCTGAAGAGGGATTTCATTTTAAGGCTACTGTCGTTTGACAGAATGACCCCTGCTGACCTCTGCAGGGATCATTCTTGACCAGGAACTCATCCAGAGCGGTCCATCCTCCGCCCACCCTGACCATCAATGTGCTGCGGAGGATACGGACCATCCGAAGCTGCTGGGAATCCCCAAACTGCAACACACACACACACACACACACACACACACAAAGAAACACAGTGGAAATTAATCGTTTTAAAGAAATTGTGCTGTATATAACATCACAGGGGACCGTACCTACATAGATACAAGTCTAAAAGCTCATTTATAGTCCAGCGTCAGTTTCCATCAAGGCCCACACACTTGAATTTGCCCTTTATGTTGTCAAAAGTACTTTCCACAAGAGGGCAGTGAAGAGCCAAAACTTTAAACTACAGCATATTTGGTAGTGGTAGAGGTGGTTCATATTAGGGTACGTTGAAAACTCGAAAATGTATAGAGCAGAGATTTTGAAAGTGCCAGGGGGGTGCTGCCTGGGTGTGTGTGAGGGAGCAGGTCATACAAGAGTAATTTACCTAACATGAAGTAGCTATGATGTCATGGCTGAGGCTATTTTGTGAGTGGTTATAATGTTTTGGCTGATTATCCAGTAGCTATGATGTAATAACTGAGGCTATTTTGTGAGTGATATAATATTTTGGCTGATTGCCAGGTAGTTATGATGTCATAGCTGAGGCTATTTTGTCAGTGGTTATAATGTTTTGGCTGATCATCCAGCCAAAACATTATAACCACTGACAAAATAGTGGTTATAAAAAAGCTGAGGCTTTTTTTTTTTTTATCAGTGGTTATAATGTTTGGAGTGCAATCAAAGGGATTGATTGAACAACGCAGGGGATGGGGGACTTTTCAAGGATAAAACCCCGGGGGACGAGGCCTAGTTTGATTTGCCTATTCATAAATATTTATCTACTTACCGACCAACGCTGAACTCCTCAGATATTATCTGATGTCATGCTGTCGGTTGTTTTTTTTAAAAATCCGGACTAACTTGAAGCGTAAACAAATGTAAACAAATGTAAACAAATTTTTAATCGTAGATTAAATGGTTGATGACTCACCCGGTACCTGTTGGCACTGATCTGCTCCACCTGGAACCTCTTGGGACAGTTACACTGGGAAACCTGGCGACTCACCTGAAGACGGGAAAATGAAGTCAGCGTCGCCAAATATGGATATATAATAATATGGATATATGATAATATGGATATATAATAATATGGATATATAATAATACGTATATATAATAATATCGATATATAATAATATGGATATATAATAATATGGATATATGATAATATGGATATATGATAATATGGATATATAATAATATGGATATATGATAATATGGATATATAATAATATGGATATATAATAATATGGATATATGATAATATGGATATATGATAATATGGATATATAATAATATGGATATATAATAATATGGATATAT
>VRLP01004481.1:0-7500 GCA_009660295.1 Lophius piscatorius
CACATACACACAACACACAACACATCCACACAACACATCAAAACAACACACAACACATCCACACAACACATCAAAACAACACACAACACATACACACAACACACAACACATCCACACAACACATCAAAACAACACAACACATACACACAACACACAACACATCCACACAACACATCAAAACAACACACAACACATCCACACAACACATCCACACAACACATCAAAACAACACACAACACATCAATCAATCTTTATTTATACAGCACCAATTCACATCAACAGTTGTCTGAAGGTGTTTTCCAGAAAGATCAGGTCTAGGACAAACTCTTTATATAATTATCTACAGACACAACAAATTCATCCACACAACACAACAAACAACACACAACACAACAAACAACACACAACACAACACAACACACGTGTGTGAACCTGTGACTCAGTCGGCGGCGCCGCTGTGACTCAGTCGTCTGTTTAAGTTCAAACCTCTCTGGTTGTGAAACGTGTTTTTCTTTAACGGGTCAGACGGTAAAACCCCCCCGAGATTCTCGTCGATGTTTGTTGTCAAACGTGATAAAAAAGAGTTTATGGATGCAAATATGGAGCCTGTTAATCTCCATTAATGTACATACAATAAAATATACACTCTTTAAATCTACACCCATGAATAATCCAGAATAGTAGAGATATTCTCTTTACACTGTAAAAGATTGTTGGTTCATATTTTTGGTGTTTTTTAAAGTAAAACCATGAAAGAAAAAGTTTTTTTGAAAAACATTTCCAAAGCAGGAATTAAACTTTTTTTTATGTGTTAGAGTCAAATCCTGCACTGTAAAAAGAAACATGTTGATGGACCTGGATTACATGAAGTATTTTTGATTCAGACTTATTATTTTTAGTTGTAAATACTTTATTTAATTGAATTTTACCAGTTGAAGTGATTTTTTTTAAGTTCGTCACACATTTCTCTTTTTACAGTGCAGTCAGGCTGATTTATGAAACCCTCTTCAACAGTTTAGAGTTTTACAGTAAATGAAACGGAAACAGTCCAAACGTCGAGTTCAGGCTTCATCCTGAAGGTCTGAGTCAGAAGAACCTCCTTCTCCAGAATCCTTTATAAGACCCTCAGCCGGCTTCCCTGCAGAATCCCATTGAACAGAACCTGATTGACAGATGCTATATCTTTGAATATCTTTTATTTTCTACTAGATTATTATTCATCTATTTATTTGTATTTGTTGTTTTCTATCTCTGGAGGTTCATTTGTTCTTCATTCTAGATGTTTTTCCTCCCACAAACTTCTTCTCCTCTCCTGTTGGTGGTCCTGCTTCCCTTCTCTCTGTCCTTCCGTCTTCCTGACTCCAACCCACTGCTGTCCTTCCACAGTGGAGTCAGACAGGTGCACCTCTACACAGGTACGACCCTGGTTTCACTCTCACACACTAGATGAATGCAGGATGTTCCACTCAAACACTGACTGCCTCCTGCAGACAATCACAGAAGAGAGAAGTTCCTGCAGGTGACTCTGGATGGGAGGGTCTCAGGAGGAGAAGCTCAGACCCGCTTCAGTGAGTACCCAGCAGTTTTATGGACCCTTTAGGATAAAAGACCAGAAACCATCTGAAGACTTCTCGTGAGGATTCATGTGTTTGTGTTTCCAGGCGTGCTGGAGCTGAAGTCCGTGAAACCGGGCCACGTGGCCATCGTGGGCCGGGCCTCGTCTCGGTTTCTCTGCATGGATGGAGGAGGTCACTTGATGGGTCAGGTACTGTAAGCAAAGTGAACTCTAATCTAAACTCCCCGTCTTTCCTCCTGGTTCACATCCGCCCCTCCTTCCAGACGCTCTTCGTCGAGGCCGACTGCCTCTTCAGAGAACTTCTGCTGGCAGATGGATACACCCGGTTCCTGTCCCCCCAACATGGATCTCTGGTGTCCCTGGCCTCCAGACATCCCCCCGACCGACCCGTGAACCCCTTCACCCGATTCCTGCTGCTCAGGGACTCGTCCGGAGAACCGAGTGCCACCGAGCCACCGGACGGACCGAGACGTTTGGACATGGACTCTGGGGATCTCTTTGGAATGAGTCTGGATTCTGTGGTCAGTCCCCAGTTCTCAGGGGAATAGAACCCAAACGTATTTATGGCTGAGCAGAACCTTCTGGATCATTATTTCTTTCGGAGCAGAAAGAACCGGCAGACTTGATTTTGTTCAGAAACGAGTAACTTGGTTATTTCTCATGTTCCTTTAAGTTATTAATTTATTCTGTTTTTTGACTGTTTTCTTCTACTTGAATAAAAGTCCACTGAATTTATTGTTAATATTGTTTGAGAACGTTTGTTTGTTTGTTTGTTTGTTTGTTTGTTTGTTTGTTTGTTTGTTTGTTTGTCTATTTGTCCCTTTGGAAGGTTTGATGTTGTCCAAAGTTTTCATGCTTTTTCATATTTTATTGTTCTTAATGAATCAACTTTTAAGATCATTAAAGACACTTTTATGTTTTTGTAAACATGTTTGTGTCGGAGTTGTCTTTATTAACTCTTTAATATCCTGTTTAACTGTTGATCAAACACTTTTTGAATAAATATTTATTGTAGATAGAAGCTGTGCCACTTGAATTAAACCGTTGGAGGTATTTCTACTTCCTGGTTGAGTTTGTGAATGTTTCAGTGAGATGATTTATGTTTTCTCTTATTTTATGCAAATAGACAAATTTATATTATAGATATATATTTGTATTTGATACAACAATGTAATAAAAACAGTTCCTGAAAGGATCCATTCTGAGGATGAGGAGAATGTGGACAGTTCTTCGATGATGTCAGAGGAGAATGACGTCAGTTCGCCCTCTAGTGGTGAAACGTGAAACAGTGGATGCAGACCTGGGATGTGGAACGTCTTCATCGATCCAGTGGAAGTGAGAACGACGTTGTTGGAGCTTTAAGAGTTTAGTTCTGTTAGCCGTGATGAAGTGATGAAGTGATGAAGGTCAGTCACACAGACGCAGTCTGGTACATTTCCATGACTTCATGTTGTGTTTGGAGATGATGGCGCCTCAGGAGCGAGGGATGAACTACAAACGACTCCCTTCAAAACACTCCTGCGAGGAATTACTCAAGACTGGAGGCGATGAAGAAACTCGGCTTCTTTTAAGAAAATAATAAAATATAATCTTTATTTGAAAAACAAACAAAAAAAAGCACTAAGTGCATAATTAAGCATTTGAATACAGAACTTTTGCCGTAGCATTCAAAACGTTGAAATAACCAGTGGCGGGCCGTCTGGGCCAGCAAGGACTTCTCTGCTGGTCCAGAATCTGTCAGAACATTAACAGAATCATCATTCCATGAACATTTTACATGTAGTTGAATAGTTTGTTCACATCCACTTCATTTATTTCATTTCTTCCTCCTGCTGCTCCGTGTGAGCTCATATAAGTAAACTTCTTTATGTCCAATCAGATTTCTCCGTGGCGTCTCCGGGTCAAACGTCTCTGCTGGGCCAGAAACTTTCACTTTGAGAACCTCTGGCTGAAAATAACGGGGATGGTGTTGTTGATTATATAGGGTATATAGGTATGTTTTTTAAACCAGTAAGAATTGGACGTAGTCATTTAGGGCGTGTCCTCTGACATACCAGGGTATGCTGGGTAGGCGGGGCCTGTCTTCAGGTAGGCCTGTGTCAGTGTTACGTATGAGGAAGGCACCTCGTTCATATCCTCTGCTGCTGCTTTCAGACTTACTGGAGGACTAGGACCTCCATGCCAAAGGAAAAGGAACTACTGGAACTGAAACGCGCCGGTGTCGTCTGCGAACGGGTTATCGGACCTCTTGTTCAAGAAATATAGGGGGGAGACTTTATCTTCAGACGAGGAACAACTTTGGGGAGTCTAAGTTTTAATTATCTTAAGTAGCTGCTGATTATTGCTGACAGTCGATGTTTGCTGGTGCTGGAGAGTGAAGGAGGTCCAGATCCAGTGTTCTGACGGTGCCTTTAAGTCTGATACCAGAGTTCTACTCCAGCAGAAACGCTGTTCAGTCCTTCTTACATTTGATGGCTTTTTTTTATTTTTGTTGGTTTTCGTTTGATGATGTTGAACCTGGTTTTAACATTTTTATTCCACCAGATCAATGTTTCTGTTTCTGGGAGGATGGACCCGTTACAGAGTCTGACACCGGCCTGGTTCTGTTTTTGAGGGCAGCGTAACTGCGGGAGTATAGCGCTGAAGACCCCGCTGGAAAACCCACGACCTGCCAATGCTAACGCCTAATCATTAAGTAATGCTGCGATGTCATATTACAGCGGGTTAAAGGTCGTGTGAGTCGGTCACATGAGGAAAAACTACACAAATGTGAACTTTGTCCATGACCTACAGAAGAATGTTGAGAATGTGGGCGGTTTCTTCACGAGATCTCGTAACAACAACAACAATCCGCCTGTTTCCACTTCAAACACCAAACGTCACTAAGACTTCGTAGGTTCAGGAGACCTCATCTTCATCGCTGGATAAAAGTCAATACCCCGAGAATGAAGAACTTTTTAAAGCTTAATTGCAGAAAAGTCTTTCAGCAACATTTTTTCCTGCTATGAAACGATCAAAGGAGGAAAACAGCGTTTCTTTAGGAGGCACCTTCTGTTTCCTCCTGCAGGAGCTGTTGACCTGTGACCTCATATTCTTACCAATAGTACAAAACCATCCTTCCTCTCTACACCTGAGTCACCATCGATTCCCTCGGACAAACATCTCCTGCTCTGGACTCTGTGTTCTGGACCGCACACAGCCCACCAACAAGGGTCCCATTCAAAGGGTCCCAGGTTCCCCCCATGGCGTGATAATATCCCTCAGGATTCCCAGGCCCCTCCTCTGCTTCCTCTCCTTCCGGCTCCTCATCCTCCCACAGACCCGACTTGATGTGGGTGTAGTCGGTGTGATCCTCGCACTCATTCTCCCGGTGGTAGAAGTAGCTAAAGTTGGACACGATGACCGGTACCGGCAGAGAGATGGTTAGAACACCGGCGATGGCGCACATGGATCCCACCAGCTTCCCCCACACCGTCTCGGGGTACATGTCACCGTAGCCCACCGTGGTCATGGTGACCACCGCCCACCAGAAGGCGTGAGGTATGCTGATGAAGGCCGTGTTGTTGTGGTCGGACTCTGCGAAGTAGATGGCGCTGGAGAAAAGGATTACGCCGATGAAGAGGAAGAAGATGAGCAGGCCCAGCTCACGCATGCTGGCCCTCAGCGTCTGACCGAGGATCTGGAGGCCCTTGGAGTGGCGAGACAACTTGAAGATCCTGAACACTCTCACCAGCCTAATGACTCTGATGATGGCGAGGGACGTGGCGGGCGAGGCGTCGTTGTCTTTGGCCAGCTCCGTTCCGAGGGTGACGAAATAAGGCAGAATGGCGCTGAAATCGATGATGTTCATGACGTCCTTGAAGAAGTGCGTCTTACTGGGCGAGGAAGCGAAGCGCATGAGGAGCTCGAAGGAGAACCAACAGATGCAGATGGTCTCCACCAAGAAGAAGGGGTCATGGAAGACGAGGGGCGAGGAAGGCGAGGTCTCGGATGAGTTCTTCGCCTGGGGGCCGTTTCTGTGAGGAGAATCCTGACAGAGAGGAAAAACATCAGTTTCAGCGTCACCTGACCCAAAACACGAAAGTTAAATGTCATTATGTCATTTTTAATTCTGTTAAGATTGATCCTTTCATTTTCTGTAATCAAAGTTTAAAACCAGCAGCCGGTCAGCTTTGCTCTGGAAACTCTGGAAGCATTTTTGGAAAGAGTTTTCCTGGTTTTCAGTTCCTGTCAAATAAGTCCAATGCAGGGTCAAAGGTTAAAGTTCCTCCCTAAAACATCTAGTTCTGGATTCACAATGTTCTAAAGCGCTGTGAAGAACTGAACAGAGCAAACCTGCATGTCTCTGTCGACGCTCACCTCTGCTGCCTCCTACTGGTTGGTTTAGAGATGGAAGAAAGTGATGGAATCTTTTTTTAAACAGCATTTAACTACTGGATGTCCTCCTCTGCTCATCTACAGGTCTACTGGGTTCAGGCTAGTCCATCACTTCATCTGATCAATGTTTAGTTTGACACATTTATATTTAACATTTATATTCAGACTTCACAATGAATTTTAATATTTAGATGAAGCATTTACATTCAAATAAACATTTATGTTCAGATTTAACGTTTAGGTGTAACATTTATATTCTGAATTACATTTAACATTTAATTATAGATTTAACATTTAGACTTAGATTTCTTACTGTCTTATTTAACATGTACAAATCTAGATTGAATAATAACATGAATTATTTATTGATATTTAGTATTTACATTCAGATCTAACATTTATGTTCAGATTTAACGTTTAGATGTAACATTTACATTCTGACTTATGTTTAATATATACATCTAGATTAGTTAGTAGTAAGATTTACACTTAGACTTTATTTTTTTATTTCACATGTAAACTTAGATTGAATAATTACATATAGATTTGACATTTATTTTTCATTCAACATTTAGATGTTTATAGATAGATGATGGTTGGAGGTTCTGGATAAAAACACATCATGAGATTCTTCCCTTCTAAGTCTCAAAGAATAAAAAGTCTAACTCTTCTGCTGTATGAATTTAACGTTCATCTTCAAACTCCTGCTGTGATGCTATTTTTACAGGGATTCTGATGAACCGGGCCGGACAGAACTTTGACCTGTTCTGTATCGTCTCGTTGGCTCTGCCTTTGGAAAACATCATAAAAACGTTTGACATTTCAATCGTAGCCCCTATCTCGTTCTCCCCCCACCTGTCCCTCCACCTTCTGGATCAGCCAACGCCACATTCAGACGGCGTCCGTTTGAAAATGTCCTGACGCCAAACAGAAAACATGAAAAGGGTGGATGACGACAGAGAGGTTCTGGTTTAGTACGCAGAAACGGGTCGAGGGTCTGCATGTTGAGTTTCGGGGCAGATATAAACGGGGGTCGTTTCTTTTACGACTTTCAGTAGCAGCTCAGTGTTTATTACTTAAGCCGCGTTGATCCGCCGCGAGGGTTCTCCTCAAACTAAATATAACCCAGAGATCTCTGAGGAGAAACACGAGAGCGCCCCTCATCCATCTCCTCCTTCGTCACTGCCCCGTCTCCCTCGCTGCAGTGGATCCCGCGAGGGCCTCAGGAGTTTCTTGGCGGCGTTCCGGTGAAGAGGCGCTCGGCCTGCGGCGGTCCGGCAGGAAAGTGTGAACATGATCCGACACGGGTCTGATCCTGCCACAGCCTGCGTCGAAGACACAGGAGGGCTTTACTTCTGTGTTTGGTCAACAGGGTGACCTTTTATTAACATGCCCCTGTCTCACCACCCTGTCTCACCACCCTGTCTCACCACCCTGTCTCACCTTTCGCTTGTATTCGGAGCCCCACCCATAACACCCTACACCCTGAAGCACTTCCTGAATCAGAGTATCAGATTTAACAGCTCAACCAAAATTATCTCCCAATG
>VRLP01004481.1:10000-48318 GCA_009660295.1 Lophius piscatorius
TCTAACGAGCAGAACTCTCTGACGGACCCGGGTCTCACTGACACCACCACAACTTTATTCAAATGTCAGTTAACGTGTCGAGGAAAACCAAAACACTACTTAGAACTAAATCCACGAGTCGTCCCCGACAGCGAGTGTTCGTCCTCCAAAAGTCCCCAGTCCCCTGCGTTGTACCAGCAGTCTCCCCTGACTGAACTCCTCAAGTTAAATGAGAAGTTATGTCCGCAGTGTTTTTAATTAAAAGTCCCGCTAATGATTCAAATCTGACTTATTAGATTCAACTATTGGGTAAAATATGATATAAAGTAGTTCAATCTCTTCAGTCCAATCGGGTCCCAAAAACTTCTGGAGCTAAAGTTCCTCCTACTGTCAGAAATATACAACCGATGTAAAATCATCCGGTTTATAAGCTGGATGTAGATATAAATGTGAGAAAGATCCATGACACAGATTCTGAGTTATTCTGTTAACATGATGGAGCGGCGGCGGCGGCGGCGCGGCCGTGATGACAATTCCAAATATATATATAATATAATATAATATATAATATATCCTTGTAAATATAATTATTTAAAATGCGTTTTGAACCTGAACCTGCTGAGTCTGAGAAGGTTATGAGAGAACCAGGTTTTAATTGTGTGTGTGTATGTGTGTGTGTGTGTGTATGTTTGTGTGTGTGTGTGTGTCTGTGTGTTTGTGAGTGTGTGTGTGTGTGTATGTGTGTGTGCGTGTGTGTGTGCGTGTGTGTTTGTGTGTGTGTATGTGTATGTGTATGTGCGTGTGTGTGTGCGTGTGTGTTTGTGTATGTGTATGTGTATGTGTGTGTGCGTTTGTGTGTGTGTGCGTTTGTGTGTTTGTGTATGTGTGTGTGCGTGTATGTTTGTGTGTTTGTGTATGTGTGTGTGTGTGTATGTGTGTGTGTGTGTATGTGTATGTGTGTGTGTGTGTGTGCGTGTGTGTTTGTGTGTTTGTGTATGTTTGTGTGTGTGTGTTTGTGTATGTGTGTGTGCGTGTGTGTGTGTGTGTGTGTGTATTAGTAAAAATAGACGCTGCAGATTCTGATTAACAACAAAACTCAAAATTATTGAGTTTATTTTTTGACAAAAAATATCCTTATTTTCTGTGAAATGTTAATAAGTTTAATTCACTTTTTTTATTCTCTTAAAAGTATTTAGAAGTAACTCTGAGAAATAAAGAGAATCAGAACCTTCAAACTTTGTCCTTGATTAAAGTATTAAATTGTTTTTAAGGCCAGAACTCACATTTAATGTTAATTTAGTGTTTGTGGTGTATTTATGTATTTATTGTTATCGGTCGTAAATAAATGCTGGATCTTCATCCATCCTCATCCTCCACAGCAGACAGTACTGCGCGGCTCCAGCAGAGGGAGCTGAAGGTTGTAGCAGGGAGGAGATGAGGAAGAAGAGAGGAGGACCTCTGCAGACATTTCCTTCAGTCACACAAGAAGGAGACTTCTCAGCAGGAAGCAGCATCACCTCCTCTGAAGACCAGCACCTCATCCAGGACCAGGAGGGATCCAGGAGAACATACAGGTTATAGAATCAGAACCAGGGGCTGCACACAGTCCACAGTGAGGAGTCCAGCTCCAGAAGTGTATGTGTGTGTGTGTGTGTGTGTGTGTGTGTGTGTGTCTGTGAGTTTGTGTGTGTGTCTGTGTCTGTGTCTGTGTGTGTGTGTGTGTGTCTGTGAGTTTGTGTGTGTGTCTGTGTCTGTGTGTGTGTGGGGGGGGGAGCTGGTGCCTCAGTTCTGTAAAATGGTCCCAGCCGTCATGCGATGGCTCCGCCTCCTGCAGCGACCAGGTAGAAGGGTAGAAACTGAAGCTGGGATCCAGGAGGTGAGTCATCGACCACATGACTACCTCCTCCTCTCCTGTGTGTCTCCATCAGTGACATCAAACCACTTTGAACCAAAGTATGAAGGATTATGTCACGATCACATCAACGTTTGGGTCTGACCTCTGAGCTTCAGTTTGATCGTCGGATCACCTTCACCTTCACCTTCACAAACATCATGAAGTCATCGATCTTGTGAGGCAAGAAATATCAGATTCTGACCCGCTGAGTCCAATTTCACAGATATTACAAGTTTCAGTTACAGGAAGCTGATGTCAGCATGAAATATAAGGAATGATGTTCCCTCATCCTTCCAGAATGACCTTCAGCGGTTAGAGGTGACCTCTGAGGAACAAATCAGTATCAAAGGACATTTTGTTCTTTTTTAGGAAAAGCTCAGAATCTAAGAAATGAGGAAAGTTGCTGCCATGTCAGAAAACAAAAAGATATGAGAATCTTAAATAAAAAAGAACTATTATTATATAAGTATAACTTATATAAGTTCCTTTATTATGACGTGACCTTTATCATGTAAAAGTGTCGCTACGTTTATCACGTCTAAACCTTATAAAGTATAAATGATTTAGTTCATCATGTAAAAGTATGTCACAGAACATTATCTGTAAAGTGATCAGCTGATAAATGTCTGGTGATAAAGTGAGAATTATCACATTATAACATAAAATAAATTTACACCATCATGTTGTAAAAGTAAAATAACCTGATCCGTTTTTTTTTCTTATTTTCTGGCATGACAGCAGAGTTCCTGTAAAAAGAAAGAAAAGGTAGTTAAGAGTTTCTTGGAAACGCTGACATCATCGTTGCAGCTTCTGAACTTCCTGCCACAGCTTCATGCAGGATTCTGGATTTCCTCCTCACATCCCAGCAGACCATGGATCCCGTGTCCAAACTCAAACAGACTCACACCGGAGCGATGTCACATTTTCATTTATTTTCAATTCATTTCAAGGATTTGAAGCCATTTTAACGTCTGGAAAAAAAAGCATCTCATGACCGTTGATCATTCAAGCTGCTATGGAGATGGTTCACATCAGGTCGCATCGACATTCATACACTTTTAAGTCTCAGCAGTAGAAAGAGGTTCAATTATGACACTTTATTGATATGTTTCTATTTTTTCCTTTCAAAATATAAAAAGATAGATCATGAACATTCCGTTGAAATATATTTTTTACACTCCGTGATGAGTTGCTCTTTGTCTTACGTTTCAAAAAAATAAAATCCAGCATAAGTCACGAGATGCTCCAGGGACCACCTCCTACACCCCCCACCCCACCCCACCCCCCACTCACTCACTCACTCTCATTCTGAGCCCACAGCACAATGGACCGGTACCTAAGTCTGTTTTATATCGTTTGATGATGCGTAGAAGTCTTTTTATCTTTGGAATGCTCGTGTGAATGCAGGACTGTGATATAAGATCTCTACGTATATCAATATTACCTCTGTGGCGTTCCTCACCTTATTCTTCATCAAAATAACATTCAATATATTAGAAAAATCTATTCAGTATGATTACATCTCATGTAACACAACTGTGGTCTTTGTTGGCAAAATAAAATATTCTTTTAGATTAGTGATTGCTAAGTGCCTCTATGGAGCGCCAGGAAGCCGCCACACATATGGTTGCAATCATCTGAGCTGATGACAGAACATCTGCGTCTCGGCGAGCGGACAGTTAGTGTCCATCAGCGGCATTCGTGGTGCGGATTGCATACAATGTCCTCGGCTTAAAAAGACAAAACAAAGATCAACAGAAACTGAGGCACACAAATAAAATCAAACAGTTGTGGATGTTCAACACCTTCAGGTCAGGATGATGTCACACAGAGTGGCGCCTCCTCACCGTGTAAATTATCTTTCTTATTTTGGTTTATCGTGAAATCTTTTGCAAACTCGATCAAATAAAACAGACTTAGAACTCCTGACATTGTAACTCCTTCCGTTCAACGCGACCAAATCAAACGGCAGTATTACGCGATAGAAAAAGGAAAGACATCTTTTCAGCCCGGTTCTGGCAGAGCGGTGATGAAGAAATGAAGAATGAAGACAGGAAGAATGAAGACAGGAAGAATGAAGACAGGAAGACAGGAATAATGAAGACAGGAAGAATGAAGACAGGAAGAATGAAGACAGGAAGAATGAACACAGGAAGACAGGAAGAATGAAGACAGGAAGAATGAAGACAGGAAGACAGGAAGAATGAAGACAGGAAGAATGAAGACAGGAAGAATGAAGACAGGAAGAATGAAGACAGGAAGACAGGAAGAATGAAGACAGGAAGAATGAAGACAGGAAGACAGGAAGAATGAAGACAGGAAGACAGGAATAATGAAGACAGGAAGAATGAAGAAATGAAGAATGAAGACAGGAAGAATGAAGACATGAAGAATGAAGACAGGAAGAATGAAGACAGGAAGAATGAACACAGGAAGACAGGAAGAATGAAGACAGGAAGACAGGAAGAATGAAGACAGGAAGAATGAAGACAGGAAGAATGAAGACAGGAAGAATGAAGACAGGAAGAATGAAGACAGGAAGAATGAAGACATGAAGAATGAACACAGGAAGACAGGAAGAATGAAGACAGGAAGAATGAAGACAGGAGGTCAATGGAGACTAAGAAAGGAAAATACTAAGAGAGAAAAAGAAAAAGTATGTGTTTTTTTTTTAATTAAAACAAATTAAAACATACATTTTAATAACAAAAAACAAGATTTTTTTAAATTAAATAAAAAATTTATAAAAACAAATTAAATTGAAAAAAGTTTTTTTAAATTAAAAAAAATTAAATATATAAAAATACTTTTTTTTAAATATATAAAAATAAGAAATAAAATATAATGAGAAAAAAATTAAATTAAATTAAAAATAATAAAAATCATTTTGTTAAAAAAAAGTTTTTTTAAAATAAACTAAAATAAATAAAGAGGGTAACAGTGAGACGAAGGCCAGGGAGAAGACTGACAGCGCAAAGTTTTGCAGGTGTGCACACCACTGCTAGAAGTTTGCCTCTGAAATATTCATGAACGTCTCCGTGAGCCTCAGAGCTGCTTCACGCCTTCTAAGACCAGAACCACGATCAGAAGAAAAGATCCAGGACAAAAAAAAGAAAGTACCTTAAAGAACCTGAAAAGCTTTAATAGTCTATGTCGTCTACATCATCGCACGATTGAGAACCTCCGAATGCAATGTGATAGGAATGGACACAGAACCATTCAGCTGCCTGAGCTGGGCCCCGGACCAGCAGGGCCTGAAACTCACTTTAATACCAAACCAAAGGTGCGGCGTTTGGACGCACACAACCATGAGATTCTTTCTTTTCTCGTTACACCAACTTCCTGTGGGTGGACACTGGTAGCTCTCCTCCTCTTCCTCACAACACTTGACTGACATCATTTTGGAAGCTCTGGGTCTCTTTGATTGGCGCTCACACCACCGCCTTGCGTCCGGCGTTGAGCTGCCGACTAACCGGCTGGACGGCGGTAAGTCCGTCTAAAAACAGAGAAATCTAAATGAAAACGAAGATGAGCTACCTCTACACACTGGCGCCGATGAAGACACCGCGAGCGCGAGTAGTTTTCTGTCGCCTCTCGGAGGAAGACGTTTCTGCTCTAAGACACGACACAGTGTTCATAGTAATCAAGACGGGATTCACGGTCCACCATGTGGGGGGTCTGCCAGGACTCTGGCTCCCCGCAGGAGATGATGGGGGTCATAACGCATGCGTCTTCACACATCACGGTGAGGGGAGGGGCTTTTAGGGGCTTCACATTATCCTCATCTATATACTAGCATCTATGTAGGAAAGAAAACGACATCCAAAAACACCTGAGGCCGTTTTTTCAACCACTTACAGACTTTGGAGTTCCATGCAAACCTGAAATCTCTCTTTGATTGTTCACCAATGTTGGGCTCTCAGTCCGTCACTGGTCTTCATGGGACAACCCGGTTCTCCTCCTCAGGACCGCCGGAACAGAACTGCCTAGCTCGGCAGAATCCTGCTTTCGCCGATCTCTTAACTCCGAGGCGTCGCAGAAGTTCTGGAGGTTTTTCTGTTGCCCCGCTACAACGGTGGGACGACTCTGGTATTATTGCCCAACTAAAGAAACACAACATAAAATAGAAGCCGACCGCGAGTCCGGTTGAAGCGGGCCGAGAAACGTTGTTGTTTAGGAGTGCCGGCCGAAGCAGCTGCTGCTACGCTGGTTGTGCAAATGATTCAAGTAGGGAAAACTTGGATTTTCCACCGCTAACGTCCTTCGCTCAGAGGCTAGACTCCGGCGAAGGACGGCGGTTGATTGATGCTTCGAGAACGTAAGAAACTGAAAGGATGTCGGCGCTGGAGGAGACTGGGACGAGGAACGCGGGTCAGTAGTAGCAGAGAGATTCCATCACAGGAAACACAGATCAGGGGTTACTTTTCTAACATAAATGTCTCAATATTCACATTATTTTCACTTCCAAAACAAAATATAGCTCTTTTCTTTCAGTAGAATCTTTTTTTAACATTAATTGCATATAACATTTTTTTTAAATCCATTTTATATATACTTTTTTGTATCTCTAGCGCCCTCGTCTGGAACTCAGGGCTTGCAGAAAAGACAGTCATGCAAAGAAGTCATGCTGGTAAACAAAGTTACAAAAATGCATTTTCTTTTTTTTCTCCTTCTCTGCAGGTCAGAGTCTGGATTTGCTCAAAGTCCCTCAGAAAGGCCGTTTCCTGGTGTTGGTGGGGGCAACAGCTTCAGGACCCCCCATGACAAAAGATTTATCTCCCATCTTTTCAGGACTTTGACGTCATTTCATGACGCCAAAAGTTCTTATTGTATGTTCTAACGTTGGATCGCATTTTTTTTTTTTCCTCTCTTCTTCTGCTCACAAACTTCCTCCAGAGTCAAAGAAATTCATTTGTTTATCAAAATATATATATGTATTTGTTTCCATTGTACACTTGCTCTACTTTTGGTCCGTTTCCTCTCCCTCTGGCCGCCGCGACCCTTGACCCCCCGGTGGGCCGTCCTTTTCTGGACGCGAATTTTGGCCTGCGAGGCAGTCGTTGGGGGCAAGAGAGAGACGGGGCAGAACTCCAAGGGGAATTCTTGAGCCTCATTGGCAGTGAAGGCCTTTATGTTGGGGGCGGGTCTTTATCTAATTGGTCCACATAGAGTTTCCAGCTGATGTGTCGATCCATGAGACGGAAGAAGAGTTCCTGGGGCATGAAAGTTCTCTTGCTTGTAATTACATGTAGTAAAGAGGCAGCGGGTCGGTTCTGACCCACTGCCTGAGATTAAACAAGGAGGAAATACTCTTAATATTCAGATATGCAAATGAGGGTGGGATTCTAGTGGCAGTTAAAGGTCTGGAATGAGGGTCAAGTGCAAACCCCATCTTAAATGGACCGGTTCCTATTCTACTGTACATTTCCGGTCGATGGGCAGGTGCCTGCCACAGACCTTCGGTACCCCATCCGGACCTCTGGGCTGGCTTCTGGCAGTACATGAGAGATAAGGAGAAGTCTTTTCTCCCAGCGGTTCCTCATGTCGAATGTTTCTGACGGTCTGAGACGGACGTGGAGGTGAGAGCGTGAGCGGTCAGAGCTGCTACATGTGCTTCGTTAGTCGGGCTTCATAGTGCTGTTCCTCTTCCTCTCCTCGCCCTGATGAAGGTGTCGGTCTGATGGAAGTGAATGGAAGACAAAGGTTTGGGGCGGAGCCTGAATGAGGGGCCGTTGAATGGATTGAGTTCTACGCGATGCGTTTGTGACGTGTTTTTTCCCACGAGTAAGACCAATCATTTTTCTCTCATGTACTTTTTTTGATTTTGTTCGGCTTGAAGAGAAAAATGACATCTAGAAGATTCCTTCACCTTCACTCCTCCAGAACTTCCTCTCCCTCTGAACTGCTGTTGGGTCGAGGCAAGTTATTCCCAGCCAACAAATGCTACAGTGTGTTAGCAGAGGTGCTACATTGTTCATTCAGCCAAAGTTTTTTTTGTGTTTGTTTACTGGTTCTCTCAAACCCGCCCAGTCCGTCGGCACCGGAGATGGTTCTGAGCTGGTCTTCACACACAATGGCCAGAATCGTGTCGTCGGAGATATGTCATGTGGAATGTGTCATCAGAAGTCCTGCAACTTCCCAAAGTGTGCCAGTGCAATGCTCGGTCTGTCTACCGAAACCAAAAAAAGAAAGAGGGGGGAGGGGGGGCGGGGGGGCGGTCCGGAACAGACCGCTGTCAAAGATGTGGTTGGAGGTCCGAGAGGCTGCTTTGGTAACACGAGGAGCAGACCGTAAGATTCCTGTAAAATTCATGATTCCTCTCTGGTCTCCCTCCTGTCACCCCAAAGATCTCCTCAAACTGTCCATCCTGTGGTTTTAGGTGACGTGGTCCCGCCGCAAATGAGTTTTTACCGCTTACCGACTCGTCGTGAGAGAGAAGAGGAATGCTAGAAACTTAACACTGTGGACACAAGAACAGAAACCATTATTGTTGAGTTCTCCCAGGGAAAAGAAACACAGAAGAAGAAATCATGTTCAGTCAGCCGGAACGCTCCTTTCTCATAAACACCGTAAACAACATGAAGGCGGTCAGAGATAACTGTTACAGGTAAACTGCTGCTAGGTGTGTGTGTCAGAATGGAGTGTGTAGACTATTAAAGATGTCACGTAAAAACGTTTAAATTGTAAAGTTATCTCATAAAAATGTTAACATAAAAACCTTTTCAAATATCACATAAAAACATTAAATTATCATGTCACGGTAAAACCTAAAATTTTTTGTGTAAAAATGTGAAAATTGTGTGAAAAAACGTTAGAAAGACGCTGTTATAACATGATAGAGTTTTTTAAATCAATGTGTGTGTGTATGTGTGTGTATGTGTATGTGTATGTGTGTTTGTGTGTATGTGTGTGTGTGTGTGTGTGTGTGTGCATGTGTTTGTACGTGTATTTGTGGGTGTGCGTGTATGTGTATGTGTGTGTGTATGTGTGTTTGTGTGTATGTGTGTGTGTGTGTGTGTGTGTATATGTGTGTATTTGTGGGTGTGTGTGTGTGTGTGCATGTGTGTGTACGTGTATTTGTGGGTGTGTGTGTGTATATGTGTGTATTTGCGTGTGTGTGTGTGTGTGTGTGTGTATATGTGTGTATTTGCGTGTGTGTGAGAGTGTGTGTGTGTATATGTGTGTATTTGTGTGTGTGTGTGTGTATATGTGTGTATTTGCGTGTGTGTGAGAGTGTGTGTGTGTATATGTGTGTATTCGTGGGTGTGTGTGTGTGTATTTGTGTGTGTGTCTACGTGTATTTGTGTGTGTGTGTGTAAATGTCCTGAGTGGGATGAATTGACCAGTGGAGGACAGACACGGTGGAGGAGACTGTTGACAGACGGACACACAGACGTTTCTCTTCTCCTCATAGAATCTGAGTGACCATCAAACAGGATTTGAGAAGAAACTCCGGCGATGACTCATGCACACGCAGGCGAGCGTTTCAGGGGCGGGTCGTCGGCCTGCAGCTCTGGTGTCACTCATGCTGGCATCATGCAGTGTTTAGTGGAGATGAGGGTTTAAAGACCGCCGTGGTGGTCCCAGCGCAAACATCAGACTTTATGTAGCCACATTAGCTCGTCCCGTCCCACAACTTCCTGTCAACGTTCCACCTTATAGTGGGCGTGTTCTCCAGAGGTCAGCTGTGCTGAGGTCAAAGTAAGTTTAATGAAGCCAGAGTGAGGGTCTTTAATGAAGAGCTGAGTCTCACATGATGAAGAGGAGTAAACATCTATTAATCACATGTCTTCAGCCGGCAGGGACGACAGCGGTGGAAGAGTTCTGTCAGGCCCGACCCGTTGATCCTATAAAGTGTTCGATCCCGATAAAAGGTTGAAGAATATGTTGGATTTGTTCTTTTAGTTTGTGTAGAAACGATTCGCTGTCGTTCCAGGGAATAAACAAATGTCCGTCACATGTTTCAGGTTATAACACGAACAGTTTAAAGACTTTAACGTCTGACCGTAAACGTTTCCGTACGAGATTATCTTCATGGCATTAATGTAGAGGGAGTGGGCGGGTTAACGGTCAGAACCACAGGAAGTCCGTTTCATCGTTCGTCAAAAGTGAAGGAACAGAATCTTCTCTCCTTCCTCCCAGGAACGAAAAGATTCATTGAGCTTATTAAATCCAACTATAAAAAAGTGAAAGTCTTTCTTCCTACCGCTGCAAACGCCTCTCAGGAGCCGTGAGGGACATTTTTACCTTTAATGTACATTTATGTGACAGAAAGAACGGGTGGAGGAACTGGACCGAGTCAAAGACAAGAACAGGGGGGAGTTCTCCCCGGGTTGATGTTTTAGACGTAACCAGGTCATTTTAAAATAAAGACCGTCCTTTCTGAGATACACACATCCGCCATAACATTATAACCACCCGGTGGGGGGATGGATCCGGACACGGAGTCTTTGAAGTTGATGTGGGGGAAGCAGAAAAAAGGTCAAGTGACGCCTATAAAACTGGATCCGAGCATCTGAACAACTGAAGGTGTTTTTTGGGGGTCCCAGTGGACAGCGCTGAGGTTAGCACAAAGTTTATTCTGGTTCTGAGTTCAAAGAGATGAACGGGGGCCCACAGCATGCTGGGTAAGAGGTTTTAATGTTATGGCTGATGGGTGTATAGCTGAATAAAACCAGACACGGTTCTGATGACGACCTTCGCCCCGACACTCACAACCAGACGTGTATGTAGTAGTAACTTCATTTAACTTTAATGTGTTTACATGTTTATTTACAGAAACAAACAGATCAATAATAACGGGAAAGTTGGCCTGGAGGGTGAAGCTAGTTCAATCTAGCGGCGCTGCCTGATGTGCTAAAGGGTCACCGGCGCCTTCAGGGCCTCATAGAGGCGAGTACGACGTCCGCCTGATCGTTTCCCGCCGTAACCTTTACGTCATGTGACTTTCTCCCACAACAAGTTACCACTAAGTCAGATTTACGTCGACCCAACAGGAAGTCCAGGAAGAACGCCGCTTCTCTGATCCTACATTTGAAAATAAAGTTTTTTTCTGACTGTAGATGTTCAATATTAGCTTCTTAGTTTAAATCAACGTATTTGCAGATTCTTATCTTCACGTGGAGAAAAGATGAACTTTTAGATCTTTATTCTGAAGGACTGATGATGTCACCGCTCCCACCTTCCACCACAAGACTCTAAGTCCTGACTGAAGCGCGTGGATGCTCGGACAGAACGAGGAGGAGGAGGAGGAGGACGAAGGGCGGCGAGGATCCTGGAGGTTCCGTCTGAACAGGTTCATTCAACACAACACAGCATTGTTTGTCTTTGAGATAAATGTTATTTTAGACAATCAGTGGTACAGAAAAGTCATTCCATACAGTGAAATACACGTTAGAGTTACAAATGAGGAAAATATAGAAGTATTACAAAAGAAAGTGGCACAATTAAAAATGGCGGCCAGGACATGAGGGCGTCTGAAGGAGCAGACGATCCCATCCACTCCAAATAAAGTCCAGACAAATGACGGCTGTCAATCTAATCCTCGTGTCGTCAAAGGTGATAAGACTTCCTGACAGACGTCTGTGCGCTCTAGCATTAAAAATAGATCTGCATCTTTATTTACATGTGAACCGCCTCTTTTCCAGGCTCACATTAATATTGCATGTTTATTGCATATGTGAATGATTTAAAAACATCTTTATTCTCAACTATGAACTTAAGGCTGTGAGGATGTTTGTCTGACGAAGACCTCAACCATTACAAATAAAAACAAACATTTTATTATTATTTTTAAAAGGAAATTACCTGCAGGATTTTTTGCTTGTTATTATCGAGGGAAACGGCTTATTTTTTTAAATGTTTGAATATATTCAACAAGAAATTGTGTTGGATCACTTTAATTAATACTTGAACTGTTGAGATGAAAAACAACATAGTGTATAAGTGAAGACGAAGATAAACGGAGTCATCCTTAGTTTGGCTGTAATTATCTTGTATTATCTTTATAAATACTGTCTTATATCGTCAGCATAAAAGTTAGTAAGTTAATTCTATTACTGAATTACATTATTCATTTTAATTAACCTTATATGTTCTGAAATAACTCTCTGTTTAGTAACTGTTAAATTATTTCATATATATTTTTATTATGATGTATATTTCATGTTTCGTTTATGTTTCGTTACATTTAAATGTCTTCACGTCTAATAATGTTACAAATGTCAAGAATTCATATTTTTGTTCGGAACAAAACTAATACATTTTATTTTATTGTGTTTCTTTGCCAAAAGGAGGCTTGGAGAAATAATACAGTTAGCATGAAACTAGTTAGCATGGAACTAGCTAGCATGGAACTAGTTAGCATGGAACTAGTTAGCATGGAACTAGTTAGCATGGAACTATTTAGCAAGGAACTAGTTAGCATTGAACTAGTTAGCATTGAACTAGTTAGCATGGAACTATTTAGCATGGAAGTATTTAGCATGGAACTAGTTAGCCTGGAACTAGTTATCATGGAACTAGTTATCATGGAACTAGTTGGCACGGAACTAGTTAACATGGGACTATTTAGCATGGAACTAGTTAGCATTGAACTAGTTAGCATGGAACTGAGGTAAAGAAGGTGCTAACGGCGGTACTTCTGTTCATGAGTGAGAGATTGAACTGGGTCGGTCCGGTCTATGTGTTGGTCAGTTTAACTGACTAACGCCTGGTTCAAATAATTTCTGCACAAGTGGGTCGTTGACAAAAAATTCCTTCCACTGCTAACGTCGGCGGCGGCGTAAGACCGTTTGGTCTTGAAGCATGACAGCGATGCGTCGTCTGGGACGCTTCACGACACGGGGCGCCACAGCTAGCATGTCAGAATTCTTTTGGATCGCTCCCGACCCGTCCTGAAGTGGACCACCAGGAGGACAGAGTGAAAATAATCATGGCGCTAGGTGATGACAGTAAAAGCACAAAAGTATATTTTCAGATAATAAATGTATTTTGACTGGAGGTTCACCGGTTGAAACTATCTTTACCACCGATATTTATAAATTCTGACCCGCCGATTCCCATTTCCTTTTCTTATAGATTTTAAAGCCATGATGGGAAGTGGGTTTGAAGTGCTCTTATTTTGAAGGATTACAATTGACGTAAGGTCGGTCGGCATTGTGTATTTGTTCCGACTTGTTAGAACAAATACCTCGCGTTTCTTAAACCGATTTTAATACATTTAGAAGTGAAAACAGAACTTTGTACGCCTCCTTCAGTCTGTGATATGTTCTATGTCGGTTCTGTTCAGGACTGTTTTTCCAGAGAAGACAAATGTGACAACGATTCTTCTGCTTTTACACCTTTACGACGTTTCTATGGAGGAAAACACGACGGCGGCGTTTTTGGCAAGAACCCGCCTCCTTGAAAGACCATCGTTGAAGAGAACCGCTGGTGGTCCGAACCAGGCAGGCATCGTTTCTGAGAGGAGTAACGCACTTTAAACGAACACGACTCCAACGGGGCTAAACAAACAAACAAACAAACAAACAAACACATCATAACGGCCCATAGGGGGTCTCTAACTACCCCGACACACCCCACCCTGCATATTCTGATTGTTATGATTGCATATAAGATGATTTCCATGAGGTTATAAGACGTATGACGAGGACATGCTAACGCTAACATGCTTCTAACGGGCCGTTAACTCTTTCCTGTCTGGTAATGATTACATATGTAGGGTCTTAACGTCGCCGTAGAAACAGACTTCTGAGGTCGTGTCTGGCTGCACAGGTGACTTTTCTGCAAACTACATTACTTTTCACTCATTTCACAGGATTTCATTGAAACTGATGAGTTTGATTTTTTTCGCTCTTTTAAACGTCTGACATCACTCGGCGTAAAGAGTCGATGACATCACCATGGGAGGATGACATAATAGAGACGGAGAGGAACCGAAAACGACATTGTACAGAGTGAAGAGTCACAGATACAGAATGTAGAAACCTAATCAACATCCACATCATCTACAAATGTCTTTTTCTCTTTGGCTAAATGAACCGAAGGATCCGCTTTCACGGTCCGTCTCTGGACGGCGCTGCAGTTTCGTTTGGTCCAGAACTTTTAAAAATGAGTTTCCATCTACACCGAAATTTAAACGTCGTTGTGCACATCTTCTTTTTTTAAACCTTTTCTTTTCTCGAACACAATTTCAGTTTCTCACCAATGGAAAAAAAAAAGAAGCTTTTATTTCGACACGTCGTCTAATAAGAACGAGGGAGTACCAGGACCAGCTGGAGAAACAAAAGAATCCAATGTTACGAGCGTAAAGTCGGAACTTTACCAGAATAAAGTCTTGGGTCATCTACTGCCACACACACACACACACACACACACACACACACACACACACACACACAGGGAAATATGGTTCCTCACTTTATCTTTTTAAGATTGTGACTTTTTTCTCGTAATATTGCGACTTTTTTCCCTTAAAATCCCAACTTTCTTTCTGGTAAAATTCCGACTTTATCCTCGTAATATTATGACTTTAACCTCATTTTGTCAACTTCTTATTTTTATTGGAAACATGGCCCTAATACTCCCTCGTACACAATAGTGTATTCTTAAAGCTAATATTTGTACGTGAGCCCGTCAGCTAACCCGACACATGCATCATAAACCATCAAATTCACAAGACAAGAGTTCCTTCTCCTACATTCAGCGTTCATTTAACTTATTGCTATTGTTTCTGCTCGCCGTTCCGTCCAGAACCAGGTTCCGCCGCGTTCCGTCCACAGCTAACGCTCTGCCGCTGCTAGCGTCCGGGCGTGAGCCGCTCTCTGCTACAAAATGGAGGGGATGGGAGAACGACAGCGGCGCAGCGGCGCCGGGGTCTCATAGGGTTGAAAGGGTGGGCTAGTGATAGGAGCGAGCCTCAGCGATGACCCGGCCATTCCCGACACGTTTGTGAGACTGCGAGATTTCTCGTAGCTCGTCGCTTTAAGGATATAATTTCACCATCGGTCAGTTAATAATATTATATGTCGTTGTTTTAAATGGAAATAAAAGAATGTAAATAATAGTTGGTGTTTGGGGCATTATATGACAAATGATCCATTTAAGTGATGAATAATGACGGTTGCATAGTTTTAAAATATGAACGTGAAGTTAAAGAGGAAATGAAAACAAAAGGGATAAAAGAAAAAGTTTCAAAGAATCGTAAAGACATTTAAAGGACGGACAAAGACAGACAGGACAGATAAGACAAGACAAAACAAGAAAATGCGAGTTATGACACGTCCTTTTTTCTTCAAAACAGAAAGCCTGTTGAATAAAACACCTGAACATGTGTTCAGGTGTTTTAGACACTCTGGGCCGAAGCTTTAGAAACAACAGAGTCCAGCGACGCGGCAGGAGTCGACCACAGGAAGTTTGGGAGCAGGAGAAATAGAATCACTGATGAAGTTAAGTATGCATGTATGACTTAATTATACTTTACGTTTGCTTCTGACTCCCGTGAACTTCTGATGGCCAACAAGAAAAGTCAATGTTCTCCCTGTGAAGGGAAATATGAGGCGCCGTTTGTGAAGCAGCTGATTTTAACGGAGACTTTTTCTCACGTTTGGCTCCGAACGACGTAGAAAAAACAGTGTCAAAAGTTTATTCCTCATATTTACAGCAATATTTATGATTTTCCTCATATTTACCTTATAAATGGAAAGGTAAATGTCTAAATATCAAATATATAAATAAATGCTACTTCGAAATGTTAAATCTAAATATTACATCTTAATATAAATATTGAACCTAAATGTTTTGGGATAAAACCAAATATTAAGCTAAAATGCTAATTTTTACTGACGACAGCGGACTTACCAAAATAAAAGCGTGACGTTCCGTCTGAGGAACCAAAAAACCCATAACTTCACCGACCGGTCCAACGAAGAACCAAAGATGTTGGAAATGATTCTGGGAAGTTTCATGTTGTTCTGGTTCTTCAGGTGGACGGACGTTTACTCACTTCTCAAACATGCTCGCTACGAAAGCCCCGCCCCCATTCTCTGACATCACTACTTCCTGCTTTTAACCCAGCAGACTCTTGGTTCCTCCTAAACCCCCGCCTTCAGGCGGATGGACCCTTCTTGGTTCTTCTGTATTATTTGTATTTTTATTTTAATATCTGTTGAACGTGAATGTCTGTTTGACCAGTGAATAAAGTTTGGGGAAAAAAAGGAAAGAAAAGATATGGTTGCTCTTAAATACCCGTTCTTAGGGGCCGGGGCCATTTCTTCTGTGGTGGCAATAATAGGAACCGGATCCAAGTGAGGCACTGGTCCAGAACCAACTGGCTCAATATGGAGCCCATCACGTTTCCTGTGGATAGAAGTGGTTTTCTTCATCCTGCTTTTATTTTGGTAATTTCGCCAATGTCAGTGTTTATTTGCATATTAGCTTCATATACAGATTTTATTTCGACATTTAGATTTTGCATAAGTTTTATAAATATTGCTGTTAATGTGATTTGAAAAAATGACTTTAAAAGATGTGACACTGGTTTTTAAACGTAGTGTGGAGCTAAACGTGGCTAAAAGTCGCTGTTAAAATCAGCATGTGTTACTTTACAAGCGGCGCCCCATAGATTAAACCACTTCCTGTCCCGCAGTAATCACATCCTGAAGAGAGCGCAGTGGGTTTCAGTGGGAAATGACACGTGGTGAGAAAACCTGATTATCAGGGGAGTCCTCTACGATTGTAAGTTTACGAGAACCAATTCTTCCGATCTTTAGTTTTAGGTCTCTGTGTCATTTCCTGCTGTAGGTCAGGTGTGTGACGCGGCATGCAGATGTTAAACTCCGCCCTGCTGGAACGGGCCACGGAGAGGATGGTGCTGCGCTGACCTTCATCTGAAGTGAAGGGCATCATTGGTAGGTAGTAGCGTTCTGCCCCAACAATGGCTAACGGGCCGCTGATGGGTGGAGTTTGTAGTTACGTTGGTTGATTTCACCTTTAAGGCCTTTGACTTATAGAAAAATAGCGTCTGTGTGACATTTGTGGGTTACATCTGTCAAACTCCAACCACCACAGGCCTCCAACAATCACAGCAGGTATTACAACATGAGCCTCTTAGTGACTTAAAGAACTAGAAACATCACTTTCTGCTTCACTCTCTCCGAGTCAGAACACCTAAAAGTCCTTTTCTCGGCCGACCCGACCCGCTCAAGCACAAGTCGGACCGCAACTCAGTAAAATAGTGGTTGAACAATAATGGTTCGGAAATTTGAAGAGAGAAAGCTGCCTCTAGCTTCGGAAATTTAAAGCCACCTTTACAAAAATCAAGCCAGTTCTTCCTCGCACTAAGTTCTATGGAGTTTTAAAACTTGAGAAAGAACCGTGACGTGGTTTTGGACTTATCGCACAAACACAAAGGATCCGACTTTTGGGGATATAATTACCCTCCATGTGTTTTTAAGTTGTATTTTTTACCACTTTAAACATTTGTTCTTGGACAGAACAACACTGAACAACACAGAACAACACTGAACAACACAGAACAAAACTGAACAACACAGAACAAAACTGAACAATACAGAACAAAACTGAACAACACAGAACAAAACTGGACAACACAGAACAAAACTGAACAAAACGGAGTTTTCTTCTACTGCAAAATCATACTTCACATAAAATGTTTATCGATTCGTATTATTAGATTGTTCACAATGATAAGGAAATAAAAATCTCCATTTTCTTTTTCTCCAAACATCAAATCAACCATGAATGAAATCCTGAGGTTAAAGAATTCACTCAACATTATTATTATTATTATTATTATTGTTATTATTGTTTTTTTCATTATTGATATTTTTTTTATTAAAGTCGATAGTGTGTAATTCGTTAAATTAGTGGCCTTGCATATAAAGTCTCATCAGAACATTAACTCTGTATCAAGATGATGTCACGTTTATTAAGTTCAATATTTATACTTGGTTCTAGTTCTTTATTAGAACGACGACAGATTTGAAGTTTGAATTATGGGTCTTCTCAAAAATAAAGTCGGGAGGTCCATTTTTGTTGTGGCACCGAAAGGCTTTGATTCTGCCCAGAAATCCTTTCGGATCTATTCCCGGCGAAGAACCAGCCGCCGTCACAGACGGCCGAGGACGGCGCCATAAAAGCCTGAGAACTTCATCAGAATGGAGATCAAGAAACTAAAACTAAAGTATTTCCTTCCAACTTCCATGTTTTGAACCTGCGCTCGTGTTCTGTGTCTCCTCCATCTGAAATCAGAGAAATTAAAACTCTTGTCAACTTTGATGTGTGTCAAAGGAGTTTTAGAGACAGCTTCAAAAAATAATGACATCACCAGAATAAAGTCGGATTTTTACGAGAATAAAGTCGTAATTTTAAGACAAGGGCTGTTTTGGAATCTGGGCTTTTTTCATGTATTGTCTTAGGTGTTGTGACACTGACACACACACACACACACACACACACACACACACACACACACACACACACTAAATCCGTTATCTCAGCGTATTCAGTTCCACAAAGGAGACGATTTCCTCCAGTTCTGTCCGGTTCTTTCTTCTGAACAAACCCAGTTCTTTACACGGCATCTGATTCCTTTGATCACGATGTGTTTATCTTTAAAATAACAACTTTTTTTCTCGTAAAATGACGACTCTTATCCCGTAATATTTGACTTTGATCTCCTAATCTCGATTCTTCATTTATTTTTTGTCGATTTGGCCCAAAACGCCGTTGGATGTGTAAAATATGCATAACAGAAAAAGAAAATCTGTAGACTAGATGGAGACAGATGGAGAAGAATAAGTATGACAGGAAATGCTTCACAAATGATAACGGCACAATAAAGATGAATCAGCCCAGCCACTGCAGTCGGTCACCGTCTGCCTGCAGCTAACTGCTGTATGTAGAACCTCAGCAGGGTTCTGGAGCTCTGGGCTCATCTATCAGGGCCAACGGTGACTCTATCGCTCACCGGCGTCAGCGATGACATCATCTCTTCCTAAATCACACTCCATTTCCTCTGTGTGGAGAAATGTACGTACCTAGAGTCAGACTTTAGGTTCGGTGGAACTGCAGTGGCAGCCTGAGGATGGGATGGAGAATGACAATGATGAGGAGGTGGAGGTCAGGAGAAGGATGACACAGAGCAGAGAGGAGAAAGATTCTGACCGGACTCTTTACCCAGGAAATAAGCGTGTTAACTAAAACAAAGTGATGAAGTTCATCGTTCCCGTATTTATGATGCATAAGTTGGAGCCTGAAGGATCTGCTGAGTCTTTGGAGGCTATTCTAAGCGTGAGGGTACCGTATCCTTCTTACATGGGATCAATCGCCTGTTAAAGATGCGGAGATCTCCTCTTACCCATAATTAGATGTTTGAGTGGTTTCATGAAGCCACATGTCTAAAACTAGAAGACCTGAAACTGAAACCTGCTTCCTCCTCTTGGCTGCATGTAGGTCACGCAGAGCTGCATCCATCAGCTGTTAGGACTAAATCAGCTCCATTGAATATTTTATACCGTATATGCTTTAGTGTTCTACATACATAGATTATGTTTCACGCTTTATTTCTGCTATAAGGTCAAAAGAAATCTGGTGCGAATAAAAGAGTTGTGATGAGGAAGACGAGCTGCTGACGAGGATGACAGGATGAAACAAAGTGTTTATGAACAAAAGAAGAGAAGGACAAGTGTTCAAACATAATGTTCAAGGTGCATGTTCCATTAAAGTTTAAAAATAATAATGAGTTAGGTATTTTCAGTGCTCTTATTTTGAAGGATTGCAGTGGAAGATCAAAGAGATTAAATATATTATATAAGTTCAGATTTGTTATTTGTTTAGTTTAACGTGATTCACCAGCGTCGTTTATAAAATAGTGATTAAACATTCTGCCTCATAAATACGCCTTAAACTCCAGGTTTGTGTTATTTTTTTCATTTGAATTTCTTTCACAGTTTGTTTGTTTTTGCCAGTTTCCTGAATAAAATCACAACTTTTAGGTGATAAAACTAAACACAAGTAAAGAAAATAATACGTCTGAAATCTAACCATAAGACAACAAAACACACAAAGATGTTTCAACTGAAACATATATATATATATATATATCAAATAAAATTACCACAAACACTCAAACAATATCACATAGAAAATATTCACAGGGCAACACATAACAATCTCTACCAAACCAGGATAGAAAAAACTGAAAGGTATAAACACTGTTAAAAACACAACACATAAACAACCAGCACAGAAAATAAAGGATTAACACAAATAAGACACCAGGAGAGAGAGAGAGAGAGAGAGAGAGAAGAAGTAAGAGCAAAGAGAGAGAGAGAGGGAGCGAGAAGAAGTAAGAGCAAAGAGAGAGAGAGAGAGAGAGGGAGAATAAGAGAGAGAGAGCGAGAAAGACAGCAGAGAGAGAGAGCGAGACAGAGAGAGAGAGAGAGCGAGAAGAAGTAAGAGCAAAGAGAGAGAGAGAGAGAGCGAGAAGAAGTAAGAGCAAAGAGAGGGAGAGAGAGGGGGGGAGAGAGAGGGGGGAGAGAGAGAGATAGAGAGAGAGAGCCTTGAAGGTCTCTTTAAGTGGAGGAGTGATTGGGAGTGGGCAATCAAAGGGGGGATTGACCATTTGACCTTGGTGAGTCATGCATATTGCAGGAATCATTTGGTGGGGTTTAAAGGCCCACAGTGGAAGAGAAGGATAACGACGACTGACAGAAGTTGACAAAGACAATCTGATGCAGGTTTCTACAGAGTCAAACCAAAGTGAAGCAGACAGGAAGGAGTTTTAGACGGAAGGAGAATCCCTCTTTAAAGCGTCACGCGTCAGCCGAGAGCAGAGACCTTCACTGGAGGAGGGGCTTCACGCTGCACCGCTCCAGTCATCACCGCACCGGAGATTCAATCATTCATTCATTCACAGGGATCCAAAGTCGGACATAAATAGATCAAATAGTTTGTTTTGTGTTTTTGATATTTAAGTGGGAACGGCGTTCTCTTCCTCCAGCGCTCCAGCCTCCTCATGTTCACCAAGCATCGTCTCTGCGACTCTTCCACGGACTCCTGACGGTCTTTAACGAGGGATTCTTTCCAGCACTGAAACTGAGCGAGTTCAGGGACCTGTAAGTGAAGGGGCCGGACGGCTTACCTGAGACTGACCCCTCCTAATCACACCTGTACCGGCGTTTGACTGTCTGCTGGGGGAGTGGGAGGTTTCAGTCCCCCAGCGCAGCTCCTAACTCTTTTCATGTCTACCCGGGTCGGACTACACCAGGCACTGAAAGCACGCCGGGCGGTCGAGGGAGAAGTAGTTCTGGTCCATCACACGCTCACAAGTATGGACTCAGGTTTGTTTGTGAGAAAGAGAAGGTAGAATTCAAAGGCTCGTTTCCGGCGTGGCAGGTTTCCAGAGGTACTATCCCTTGACCCAGGTGACTCCGCTGACCCCAGTGACCTCAGGCCTTGGAAAGGTCGTGATGCAGCACTGCGCTTTGAAATCAAGTGTGACCCAATCGTCTGACAGGAAATAGAGTACAGGTGGGTGGGCCCACCTTTGAGTCTCAGATGGATCTCAGCTCAGCAGGAAGAGGCGACATTTAAATTAACGCCTGGAGACGGTAGATTGAGATATTCATGCACAGACATCCATCAGCCATAACAATAGAACCATCCCAACCCGTTTTCCTCTGCTTGTCTTGGATTTAAGAATGTATTCCACACGTCCCTCTCCCAGCGACACTCTCCAGCTCATCCTGAGGGCAGATGAGATAAAAGAGTCCCTCCGGAGTTCTGGGTCAACCCAGAGGTAGGAGGGAGGATCCTGATCAGATGATGAACCACCTCAACCGGCTCCTTTTGACCTGAACCAGAACCAGCATCTACCACTTCAGGGGGTCCAGCAACACTGAACAAGGACCTGCAGTTTTGGAGTTGCTCTGACCCAGTTGTCTAGTCATCACAATGAATGTTGCTCAGATCCTGACACTTACCCAGGGCTTCCTAATAAATCCCTCCCACTGACGCCATTGTACCGATGACGAAGGCTATTCTGATTTCACCTGCGAGCGGTCATAATGTTATGGCTGATCTGAGTGTACTAGGCAAAGCCTTCCTGAAGTGCAGTGCGTGCGTTCCTTTGCCGAGACGGAGACCGTCGGGGGCAGGAAGTGGCGCTCGTAAACACAGTAGGAAGAACAGGAAGCCACGGGTGAAGCACGAACACGACAGACACGGAGCGAAGAAGAGCGAGGAATGAAAAAGCCCACATACAGACGCGTGATATGACACAACCTGAAGGGAGAGACAACGACAACACAGAGGCACATCAGACAACATGTGACCCACTGGTTCTGTTCATCATCTGCACTTCATTAGTGCGGACACAGGCCTCCTCCTCATCTTCACCTGAGCCGCTGGTGGTGTGTGCACAGGTCCACACCTGCACAGGTGCACAGCTGCCTGCACAGGTGTTTGCATGTTTTGAGCTCCCACATAGACACACATACAAGTATAGATTACTTTCTAGGGGTTTATACCAAACATGTTTTCTTTTGATGGTTGAACAAACAATTCAAATTTCCACCCAGAACCTGATATTCTGACGTCTGCACCATCTAACCTGAACCCGAGTGTTTGCTTTAGTTTTCTTCATGTTATATAAACTGACGACACTTCCAGGCGCGGAGAGGAACTCCTGACAGGTGACACGTCAAACTCCGCCGCACACGTGGACACGACATGTGGAGGTGGCGGCGGCGGCACGTCTGTGATGTGAGGTTCTGCATAATGATGCGGTGTGGTTCTGACAACTACAAAACATTCTCTGTCATCTGAGTAAAGCCGGATCCCAGGTTTTACGTGTGTCAGTCAAAGGTTGACTCCGTTACTTTTACCTCTGGTCTATGGTTTGATCCAGGAGGAGGTGGAGTTTGCATTGAGGTCCTGGTGTAACAGAGACCCCTCCATCCTTAACCAATCCTCCGGGGAGTCTGGGCTGGGTGCCAGCGCTGCTGCCTCTAGTTTGTGGTCAACAGGGGGTGTTGGAGGTTTGGGGGGAGTGTCAGGGAGTGTTTGGGTGCAGGTTGGCGGCGGTGGTGGTTGGATTGCAGAAGTAAAATGAACCAAGGTGTTTTATGAGCACAAAGATAAGGGGGGGGGGGGGGTTGGAGAACGGTGCAGAGGAGAGAGGAGGTTAGGAAGGGAAATATGGGGCAAGGTTAGAGAGAGAAAGTCATCACAGGGAGGAGGAGGGTTGGGGGGGGGATCATGCCAAAATTAAAAGGAGGAAACAAGGCAGGAGAGAGAGGGAGAGAGAGCGAGGGGGAGAAACAGAAGTGACGAGAGGTAAATTAATGCATGGTTAACTGTCTGAGTCCAGAAGACAAAGAAGGACGAGATCATTTATGAGCATGGATGAGTCCGACGCTACGGGTCACCAACGTACCAACCAACGACCCGGCGGAAACCGGATGACGATGGAGAGACAGAAAGAAAACGGAGAGAAGAAGAGCGAAAGACAATCTTGTGGAACAGAAGAGACACCGGTATGGGACACAGAGAAGATGGAGAGGAGGAAGGAGACAGAGGAGGAAGGAGAGCTCATCGGGTTCATGTTGGAACTGTTCGGCTTCTAGCCCTGAAAACAGAACTTCTAAAGTTCCCCTCATGTTTCATCCGACCCACGGTTCTAATTGTCTGGATGTGTCCTGTATGTCCTTAGTTCTTACCTGCACACTAAAACATCCGGCTGTTTATATCTGTTTACTTGTTTATGTGTCGGCCCCCCGCTGTCAAACCTACCTTTCCGCACATTCCCATCTGTGGCACGGAATTCCCTGGTGTTGAGCAGGAAGCAGGCGCGGTCCTGCTGATACCGTTCCCTCGTGGGCCCCCGCCCGATAGGGCTCCGTTCATCGGGGCTCAGCACCTGGTCGATGGTGGGGCAGTCCTCGTTAGCCAGGGCGGCCGAGGCCGCGTCGCCGTTCTGCTTGGAATCTGAAGATGGAGGCGGAACAGGAGGAAGACCACAAGCAGGAGCGTGAGGAGAAAAGCTCGGACAGGAGCGACGACATCCACAGAGGAAAACTACGTTTACTGCTGCAGGTCAGCGTCTCAGATGTTTCTCCAGTGAAGAAACACAACTACCGGGTTTATTATTGGAACATTATTACAGCAGAAATGTCAATAAATATAAACTCTGCACTAAATACCAGAGAGGGTTCTGAAGTAAGATGGAAGTTCACGGATTCATTTAACCGTAGACGTGAAACTCTTAGGCGCTGGTTAAGGTAAGACTTATATTTAATACTATTTAATACCAATACTTTTCTTACTTTTAGTGAACTATATATATATATAACTTCCTTTAGATGTCAAAGCTTTGATCTTATTCTAGATCCGAGGAGTTCTGATGATTCACCTCATCTTATTCTTCATGTGACAGAAGAGTCTGGAGTCCGTTCAGAAAACGCTGACTAAGAGCTACACAACTTCCTGTTCAAAGATATATGGCCACAGTGTACAAGAAACCTTTTTAGCCCTGCAGATGTAATGAGAGCACTGACCGAAGCATATCTTCTGCCTGGCTGATGACTGTGACAGAAAAGGAATGCATTAAAGGTGCATTACTGCTGCAGCGTGTAAAGAGCAAACAAAGAGCCAATGAGAGCCAATGAGAGCCAACGTTCCTCTCCGGCGGACTTTACCGCATAGCCAAGAGAAAGAAACATAAGAGTCAGCAGGAGTTGAGATGCATGAAGGTGTTTGGAAAAACGGTTGAGCTCATTTTCCCACAGAGTGTTTGATCTTCACCGACAGCTTGGAGCCACTGGACCTTCCATTGATCATGAATTAGCCATAAGTTCTGATGGGCCAGTTCTCTGGGGTGGGTCAAGAACCTAGAGGGTATTGTTCTTGTAAAGTTCACACTAGGGTACCTTATGTAGTCGTACCAGTGTGGCGTCAGAACTCTACAGCGTGACCCGCGAGTCCATGCTCATTTGATAAACCTGCAGCAGCGCCGCCGTTTCCCTCAATTCATTTTCCATATGCCGTCAAATTTGTCCCACAATCCTGATCCAGGTGTGGAGATCTGTGGTGGTTGTTGCCCCCCGATCAGGAATGTAAAACTAATATAACGGCAGGTTTCAGGATGAACCCTTACGCCTGTCGGACTCCTTGGTCGGTGCTTCAAGACGGGTCGGGTGGGTCACTCCCACCCCTGATGCAGACCCCTGACGCCTTTGACGAGTCCATTCCCCTCTGTCTGGTCGCAGTAATGATCTGGTAATGACCCACCAGTTACCTTTAGGAGTTATAACCCCCCGCCTCCACCACTGCACAGCCACAACAACAACAACAAGGTCAGGTAACTCAGACGGTTAGAGCTGAAGGAGTTTCTTGGATGAGAAGAGAAATGTCTTCAAGCTAACACAGAAGTCCAGATGCTTTGGATTCAACCCACATGGAGAACCAGGACCTGGATGACAGGGGGTCTACACAGACTTATTTAGACAGTGTGTAGTAGTCTCTGTCTAAATATCCTGACGGTGTAATGTTGTTGTTTTGGGATCCGGTGGTCGTCAGGATCAACTCATTCTTTTATATAAGATCTTCAGCTGCGACAACGAGGGTTTACTATAAAGTCCTGCACCATGGACAGACTAAGGACTATATATGGAACCCGACTTTACCCCCAGACACTAAACCCTATCCTCCACAGGAGCTCCGACATCATGACAGCGTTAACCGCACAACTTTAATAATATTAAAAAGCACATCTCACCTCTGTTGATCTCTATAATCTCTTCTTGGGCGAGAGGACAGTCCCCCCCCAAGCCTCCGGACCCCATCACTCCACCGAGAACATTTCCCAAGAGCCTTTGCGGGGATGCTGTAGCCATAGCCAGGGCATCTGGTTTGCAGTAATTGGGCGATCCAGGCTGAGGCGCTCGAGGAATATGTTTGTTCTTCTTTTTGGGCAGCTTTTGCTTGGCCATGGCCAGAGAGTAGTACATGCCGAAGTTATTGACTATCACAGGTACCGGCATGGCAATGGTCAGCACGCCAGCCAAAGCACACAGCGCGCCCACCAGCATCCCGGACCATGTTTCCGGGTACATGTCTCCATAGCCCAGCGTGGTCATGGTCACGACGGCCCACCAAAATCCAATGGGAATGTTCTTGAAATTGGTGTGGGCGCTGGCCGTTGGGTCGTCCGGATCGGCGCCGATTCGTTCAGCATAGTATATCATAGTGGCAAAGATGAGGACGCCAAGCGCCAAAAAGATGATGAGCAGGAGAAATTCATTGGTGCTGGCACGGAGGGTGTGGCCCAGAACACGGAGGCCCACGAAGTGGCGGGTCAGCTTGAAGATTCGGAGGATTCGGACGAATCGGACCACGCGGAGGAACCCCAGGACATCCTTGGCGGCTTTGGAGGAGAGACCACTCAAGCCCACCTCCAGATAAAAGGGCAAGATGGCGACAAAGTCGATGATGTTGAGGGTGCTCTTGAAGAACTCCAACTTATCTGGGCAGAAGGTGACCCGCAGGAGGACCTCAATGGTGAACCAGATGACGCAAACGCCCTCCACGTACGTCAACCAGCTGTCGGTCACCACCTCGTACACGATCTCCTCGTGGGTAACGTTTCCCACCGTGACGTTCTCTGTCTTGCTGAGGATGGTGTTGAAGGCCTCGTGCGTCTCCATGCAGAAGGTGGAGATGGAGATGAGGATGAAGAATAGGGAGCCAAACGCCACATACTGGAAGAAAGGAAGAAACCAACAAGGAAGGGGGCGGAGACAAAGACAGCGAGGGAAGGAAGAAGTCAGTGGCAAATCAATCAACCTCAGGAAGTCAAAGAAAACACAGACAAGCAGAAAATAAAATGTACATTCTTCCTGCCAAAAATGAGTCACTGCTACGACTCAGCCTGTCAATCATCACCGATGGATTCATCAGCAAAAGGTTTGACCCACTCAGAAAAAACAAAAGTGTCCATGAACCGACCCTGAAAGAGGACTCGTCACATTTTTTACTATTTGCAAACTGGAACTTGTCCAGCTGATCAAAGTGCATTTATCATCCATAACATTGTAACCGCTGACAGCTGACATGAGATCAGCAGCGACTGTCACATCGTTGAACGGCGCCCGTCAGTGGACAGGATTTATAAGGCAGCAGCAGGAGAGTTTGTCCTTAAAAACAGGGAAAGGTAAAGACCTGATCCATGAAGAGTCTGACATATGAAAATAAACATGCTCCAAAGAATCGAGTACCAAACTCAAAAAAACATGAAACCTTAAAAAAGATTTCTTCATTCAAAGCTACAATCCTCACAAATAGATCCATATATTTTATGCCGATTCCACAACAGCGGGCCTGAGATTCATTCATTCATTCCTGTATATCCTGTTTACGGGGGAGGGGGGCTGAAGCCCATCCCAGCCGACATTGGGCGAGAGAGCAGGGTACACGCCGGACAAACCGCCAGTGGATCAGGTGCATACAGAGAATTTAGAGGGACCAGTTCTCCGGTATCAGAGGTCTTTAGAACCCATGCAGACACAGGCAGAACAGAACATGGGACATGGCTGGTTTCAGAGGATCACCAGTTCCCTGAAGGAGCTTTGAGCTGCATTGCCCACCAATGAATTGTTAATCTCTCAGGAGAATGAAGGCTGACTTGTGTTCTGGGGAGTCCGGGGATCTGGACCAGCTCTATAGAATCTCCATTATAGACTAACGCATGAATGAAGTCGTGCTTTTGTTTGTTTCCACAGGAAGTCTTCAGCCTGTCTTAATATTCAGCAACATCAACAATAAAACCTCTTGGGAACAAAAGCAAAAAAAAAAAGAAGGTGTCAGTTCTGAGAGTGTTCCTCCACACGGATCTCAGTTATTCCCTCAATTAGTCTATTTTTACTTCTCCTCCTCTCAGGGGCAGTTTTTCATCCACAGGGTCCGTCCGTCTGAGCCCACGGCCTGAATGGACTCAAGCCCCTTCTTCTTCTACGCCCCCACAAACCCCCTCCTCTGTCCCTGAATCCACTAGAGTGGTGGGATAAGACCCGTTCCTGAACATCTTTCCTCACGCCGTCCTTCCTCCGAGCCCTCAGGTGTATTTATAGATGCAGTATACTTTGTGTTTTATCAAATAAATAATGGAACACAGACGTGGCCCCAAGAGCCGAAGAGGAAGTTAATTCATGCAGGAGTGGAGTCCATGTATGTAAGAAGCCTGAGTGCCCTCAGCGCGTTTGTGACGGCGTGCCTTTGATATTACGTAATATCAATATCACTTATGTAATACTAACATATTTATGAGGGGCAGATGTTTTTTGTAAACATCGAAGGAACCCGCGTCCTTTATTTTCTCTTCAAGGGTTCTGCTTCCCGGATTTTCTTTGAGTTGGAAGTTGGACGAGGGCCGACAAATGTTTCCTCCAAAGAGCCGTGATGACAGAAACGGACTGAGCAGAACCTCCCTAGAGCCGGCGCTGAGTGAGGAAATCAGATGACAAGCAAAGTCCTATCAGTCCATCGACGAGTGTGGCGACGGCTGATGTATGGCCACGAAAAAAGGACCCAATAATAACTCCGAAGTTCAAGGTCCAATCTGAAAGAAATTTCACATTTGATAAAAGTCCAGTTCTGAAGACATTTACATAGAGATACATTACAGCAATGTCGTTTTCCCGGCACCAAGGGTCTGTCCCAGAACTCTTCAAATGTAACTCATCAATAATCTCACTGTTTCTACGAAGTCAGCAGTCTGCTCTAGGATCAGATCCCATAGGGACCCAATGATGAAGATAAATACAGTTGTGCTGATTCAAATGAGATACATTTAGACAACTGGAGTGTTTTTAGTAAAAAAGAGCTTCTTCTAGTGAGTCAAATATTAACTATTAGAGTAAAATATGAACAATTACTAAGAAATATGATCTAGAGAAGATAGATCTCCTTCCGTCCATTCATCAGCACCAGATTTGGACTAAATCGGCACAAAGTTGACAAATTATAGCCCGAAAACATTTGGAGATGAAGCTCCCTCAAGTGGCAGAAATATACTACTGACATTTCCCGAACTCAAACCACTTTATCCTCACACTAAGGTCTATAAGTCTATAAAACCTTTAAATGATCAATTAAATATTTTTTTCTCATTTTTGCCTTAACACGAAGGATCTGCGTTCGGACGCAGCGAAGACGATCTCGGGGCTATAATTCAGTAATAATCGTAACACCACCTACTGACAAAAAGGTTAAATACTACTGCTGGCGTATTGAATATTCAACCACAAACCTAAAACCCTTTGTGAATCGGAGTTTTCATACATTAACGGTGCAGCAATTGTTCATTTTGAACTTAAAACAGGAAACAGGAAGTTGGTTCTGAGAGGGCAGGAACTCATCAAAGCTTCAGAGGTGGGAAAATGTTTGCTCTGATATAAGCTACATGGTGGAGAGAGGAAACATCAGAACCGTCCCTGCATCATGGGTCACCTATACTGATAGAATGTTGTACATGTGGTACGATATCAAAATCCTCTAAGACCACAAGTCAAACAGGAAGTCGGCCATTTTTAATTCATTTCACTATTATCACTATCTCCTCCGATGGATTCCATTCAGTGTGACATTTAGTCTCTACAATCTCAACGACGTCAGGATGAAGAGTCCAGATGTTTGGTACAGGGAACAGAAGGTCCATGGTACCACTGCGAATCCTGACCATTCGTCATGCGACAGGATGTGGTTCTAAGTCTGGTGTCCAATCTTTGCAAAATTTCACTTGCTTGTGATCCGATTGCCCAAAAAAGCATTTTGAAACCGAGTCAACACTAAACCTAGTCTTCCCATCCTCCGTCATTCCCTACCCCCCATTCCTTGTCTTCCTCGTTGTCCCTCTTCATCCTCACCTCCTTCCTCCTCTGCTGGGTTTCTATCTTGCCTGTGTCTGACCTACTTACTCAGAATGCTGCAGTGCTCTCCCTCTCTGTAGCACACACACAAACACATGGAGGTTCTCCTCCACCCCCTACCTCCACCCCCCAGCACCAGCAGGACCTGCTCAGGTTCTTCCCTCATTGGCTGAGCAGCGGAGAACCTTCACACGGACGAATCGGGGCGACGAGGAGCGTTGAGCCCTAAAGTCTTCTGCATGTATATTTTTACGTACTCTTCTTCTTCTGTACTTCTGAGGATGACGACGGCAGTGAGAAAGGCTTAAATGTGTCACATCTTTTTTTCTTCACCCTGCACTGCTTTTATAAAATCACATTCATGCACACATCAGAGAAAAGAGGAAGAACTGCAGTGACATCATCTCTTCTATGTAGGCTACACAGGTGGAGACACAGGAGGGGCCGGACAGGTGGGAGGGAGACCGGACCATGTGGATCCATGCGTAGAGAAGCAGTAAATGAGAAGGTGAAGCAATCAGGCCAAACTTGATACAAGCTGAAGAAGACGAGGACCAGATGCCAAAATAATGAGCATGGTTCAAATGGAAACGCAAAGAGTCGTACGATGTTTTCTGAAAGTCGGAGGCAGTTTGTCGTTCGGACGATCTCTGAGGAAAGTGACCGCAGAGAGGACTTTTAAAAAAGAAGATGAAAGCACCGAAGAAACGAGGCCAATGAGAGCGGAGCAAAACGGAAAACAGGGAAATGTACCAGGAGAATGAAGGCTAACAATGACAGGAAAGGATCTCAATCCACCGCAGACACAGAGGGAGTTTGTCTTTACCTTCCCTGCATTCAGAAAATGTTCTTTTACACACGGAAGATGAGAAAATGACGCTAAGACTGTTATTAGTTCTCAAGGTCACAAAGATCATCTCAGAGGTCAACCAGTAACGGAGGTTCAACGGCCAGTTTGACGACAGCAGCTAATTAATGAACCATTACCAAGTCCAACGCCACCAATCTAATTACATTTAATTAAAATAAATGAAAGGGGATAAAATTAACTACATTTCAATTAAATCAAATTTAATACAATTTAATCAAATGTAACTTCAATTAATTCAATTTAATTAATTTCAATTCAATTCAATTCGATAAAGATGAAGTAAATTAAATAAATCAGTGAATAATTATTATATTATAATTATTTTAGAAAAAGGGAACATTAAGAAAATCTCATTTTAATTATCGTGTAAATTTAACTGATCATAACATAAAAAATCGAACTGGGAGTTATTTTCATTTTTTATGGTTATTATTTCCTGTCCAGTTGAGAAATGACGGGTGGAGACGGCGCAGCTACCGACAAACCTTAAACCATGGTCATATATTAGACGTTTTGGGAATAATGCTCTTGTTGGTCTTCTGCAGCTCAGCGTAGAACTCACCTGTTCACAGGTAAATACTTTTTAAACAGGGCAGGAACTTCACGTCCCATAAATGTAACCAAACGTTATTTGTTTTTTCCTGCTGCAAGAAAATACAGGAAACAAAAAGTTAAGATGACGAAGAAGAGGAAATAGAAAATCAAAGTTAACCGTTAATATATGTAGGTGACTGTGAGGAGAAATCTTAAATACGGAATGTCTTATGTGATCTTATGTGATCTGATCTGATCTTATGTGATCTTATGTGATCTGATCCTATCTGATATTATCTTTAGAGGTGCACCATTCAATCAGGCCTACTTTGATGAAATCACTAATCGGCCTATCAGCCTCACTTGAGGCTGATTGCATGCAGACGCCGTACAGGCATACGTAGCTTTAGCTACCGCGACTCCAACATCTCACAAGGAAACCAGAAAAAAGTCATCTCAACAGTACGGACAAAATAAGGATCTGTTCAACCCTGAAAACGTCCAGCACAACGAGCTTAATCACGCACTTCACAATGAAATCACCCCGAGGAACATACATAACATAACATAGAACATATAACAGACTGAATGAGGCGTAGAAAGTTTTATTTTGACTTCCAAATGTCAAAATAATGTCAAAATAATGTCAAAATAATGTCACGGAGCGTCCTATGACATTCTTAAGGACGGAGGGGACACACAAACACAATGCCGACCAGCCTTGTTACTTCCGCTGTAATCCTTCAAAATAAGAGCACTTAAAATACATTACTCACTGGGATTTTAACTTTAAAGGGAAAAAATCGGAATTGGCCGGTCGGACTTCGGCCAAGAAATTTTGCAATCAGTGCATCTCTGCTCATCTTATATAATCTTTCATAAATCACATGTGACCCGTGGAACAGGAAGTACCAGATGAATCAAAGCGTTCATATATGGTCACGTTCAGCGGGAGTCATCCAGTGACCAGCGTAACTAAGTTTACACAGATCACGGCAAGAAGAGAAAAATACTATTATAGCTCGAATACATTCCCCGACATCAGAGCGTTCCATCGATGAGGCTGTGAGAACAAACGTTAGCAGCAGCTAAAAAACTGTAACTGTATAAAGACCAGCAAAACTTTAATGTGTCTGCATCCTGTTTCACTGCCGATTAGTCGGTGGGTGGGAATTCTTCTTTTTGTACCTTTTGACACGTATTCCTGTCCTAAACACCCGGATAATAAAAATGATGTATTATCATAAATCATTATTGTCATCAGTGTTACATGTGGCTCAAAATAAACAGACAGGAGGACGGACAGACGGGAGGACGGACAGACAGACGGGTAACAGACGGGAGGACGGACAGACAGATGGGTGGACAGACAGGAGGACAGACAGACGGGAGGACGGACAGACAGATGGGTGGACAGACAGGAGGACGGACAGACAGACGGGTGGACAGACAGGAGGACGGACAGACGGGAGGACGGACAGACAGACGGGTGGACAGACAGGAGGACGGACAGACGGGAGGACGGACAGACAGATGGGTGGACAGACAGGAGGACGGACAGACAGACAGGAGGACAGACGGGATCATCCTTTATGCCCCATTAGTTGGGGCACATCAAAAATTAAAGACATATTCTGTAGTTGAGATCAGACTATATCCAGACCAGACTTTCATATTGACTCAGACATTCCGTACTCCCACACTAATATAATATTGTCTCAGCGTTTGTCTCCTCGCGTCTCGCTGGTATCGTATGAACGGAGCCGAAGCACAGGAGGTTTATGATTCAGCTGCCAAGACTCCCTCTTCTTCTGAAGTAAACCTCCGTGTTCTCACGTGAGAAATCTCAAACACACAGGAAATGATGTCTGTGTGTCAGACTCAGGAAATGTGTTCCTGAACACAACGCTGAACCTTCAGCCAAATCAATTAGACCCAGAAAAAAACACCTCCACCAAAGCCCAACGGAGTCTTGGGTTAAAGAAAGCCTTCAGCAGATTCCTCCATTCATGTCTGAGATGTTACCAGCCTCTTAATCTACCGACAACTTTTACAGAGTCTTCTTCTTCTTCTTCTTCTTTAGGATTTGTTTTCCAGGGTCGCCACAGCGTGTCGTCTGTTTCCATCCTTAGGCCGGTACCCTGCAGGTTAATGGTACCAGCGACGGTACTTTGAGCGTCTTTCAAATACTCTGAGCCCCTCGTCTCCTGAACCTTCCACTTCAGCGTCTCTGTTCAGCCCACTGGGCCCTCAGCTCCAGCCTCAAGGAAACATCAAAAGAATCAAAGGAATCAACAGCCAATGTGTGACATCACTCCTCCAAACAGCTTATTTTATTTATTTATTTTTGAAATAGTAGGAAACACAGAAAGTAATCACCTCTAGGATCTGGTAGAACCTTCTTCCTGCTCACAAACAAACAACAGTTATATAAAATAACTCACCACTAACACGCTCAACTACATCTTTAACCATTTCTGCTGAGCAGTCATTCATTTAGCAGCGTTAAAGTTAAAAGCCGTGGTAAATTATTGCTGCTGATGAAACAGAGACTCGTTCATGACTCAGTAATTCAATCATCTAGTATCTCAAGATGCCGGGGCTCAATGCAGGAGAGTGTGGATCAGAACATCCTCTCAGTATTGACCAGTCATTCTGAACGGGCAGCACTGTGGCAGGTAGAGAGAGAGAGTTGTGTGTGAGGGGCGAGCGAGAAGCACTGCCTCTTCCTGAACATGAATGAAAAATGTGCTTAAAGCTACTCATCACCGACACACAGGTGTGTGTGTGTGTGTATGTGTATGCGTGTGTGTGTGTTTGTATACATGTGTGTGTGTGTGTGTGTGTGTGTATGTGTGTATATGTGTGTTTGTGTGTGTGTGTGTGTGTATGTGTATGCGTGTGTGTGTGTTTGTATACATGTGTATGTGTGTGTGTGTGTGTATGTGTGTATACATGTGTATGTGTGTGTGTGTTTGTATACATGTGTATGTGTTTGTATACATGTGTGTGTGTGTGTGTGTCTGTGTTTGTATACGTGTGTGTGTGTGTATATGTGTGTGTTTGTATATGTTTGTTTGTGTGTGTTTGTATTTGTGTGTGTGTATGTATGTATGTGTGTGTAAGTGTGTGTGTGTGTATGTATGTATGTGTGTGTAAGTGTGTGTGTGTGTATGTATGTGTGTGTAAGTGTGTGTGTGTGTATGTATGTGTGTGTGTGTGTGTGTATTGTTTGTATATGTGTGGATGTGCGTGCGTGTATGTGTATATGTGTGTGTGTGTATACACGTATGAGTGTGTGTGTATATACGTACGTGTGTGTATATAGGTGTGTGTGTGTATGTATGTATGTGTGTGTAAGTGTGTGTGTGTATGTGTGTGTGTGTGTGTGTATGTATGTGTGTGTGTGCCTGAGGCCATAAATAAGAGTGTATACACACATATATACACACACACATACACACACACACACATATACACACACACACACACACACATATACACACACACACACACACACCTATATACACACACCTATATACACACACACACACATACACACACACACTCTCTCCCTCTATCGTTCTCCTCGCTGCAGGCGTGTGTGAATGTACGATTCAGAGACGTTCCGTGACACTGCTGCGCCGCTGACGGTACCGACACTCCCCGCAGTGGCGCGAGCGTTTGTGACACCTGCAGCCCGATGACCTTCAAGGCCGGCAGAGACTCTCTGGAGTCAGAAACTAGACTTGAAAAGATCATCAACATAAATTCAAAAGCGGGAGTCAGAGATGGAGAGAGGGGGAAGAGAGGGAAGCAAATTAGAACGAGTATGCTAGAGGGAGAGACAGAGGGGAGGAGGGGGGAGAAAGAGGGAAGGAGGGGGAGAGAGAGGGGAGGAGGGGGAGAGAGAGGGGAGGGAAAGTTGATGATAGAGAGAATTGATTGTATTTGGTTGGATGAATGAATGAAGAGGAGAGAGTGAAGGAATGGAGGGGGGGGGGGATATGAGCGGAGGAGAGTAGACAATGACTTGAATCCCGTAATGATGGCGGGAGAGCAGAGCGCCGGTGGGAGCCTTGAGGAGGTGGAGAGGAGAGAAGGAGGAGAGCAGGAAAGGTAGCGGTAGAACCGAGGAGCTGATTTTAGCCCTGCAGGTGTTTTACATTCACGGCGGTGCGCCGCGCTCTTCCTTAACGGGACCCTAGTGGCGCTATGTTTACTGCGGCAGCATCCAGAAGAGCTTTATCATTACAGTATTACCACAGCCCTGCCTGGATCCCTGTCGCCATGACAACCGCTGCGTTAGCCCTCTGCTTTCAGCACCAAGGACAGAACCGAGCCGAGCGCTGCTGCAGCGGGAGTGAAGGTCTGAATGCAGAGCAGCCAGATTGTCATCATTCCATCATTGGGCTGATCGCTCAATAAAAGAGGAACGTAGAAGCAGGAGAACCAGGGTGACGTGTTTACGACACACACACCTATATACACGCACATATACACACAAATAAGGGATTATCCTTGTTTCTCTGTGTTTGTTTGATCAGCACCACTGCGGTGAACGGCGGCCCGGACGGACCCGAGGAACCAGAGGGCACAGGAAATGGGCGCGACTTCTGCAGAGTCAGCGACGATAAGAGGACAGTGAGGGATGATGAGGGACCCAAACATGAAGGAGGCATGACGAGAAGATGAAGATTTAAATGACGGGAGATAAAGAATGTTCTCTGAAGGACAACATGAGCCGGGGGGGGGGGGGGGGGTAATCTATTTTCTTAGGACGGTGACGGAGGCCATCCCTCTTCCAAAGGAAGGATCCACTTAGCGTGCCACCAGAGTTTAACCTTGGCATTCTCACGGGAATGGCCTTCACTCGTACCCTCATCATCACTGCTGTCATCGGTGATGATGATCTATGACATGTTTGACTCATTTAGGACGGAGGACATTTTTATGTTTTTTAAATCCTACAACTTACAGCCAAACATTCCTGAACAGGACGAGAGGAACAACTAAGATGCCAACAGAGAGAGAGAGAGAGACGGGGGGGAGAGAGGGACAGAGAGAGAGAGAGAGGACAGAGATGGAGAGAGAGAGACGGGGGGAGAGAGGGACAGAGAGAGAGAGAGAGGACAGATATGGAGAGAGAGAGAGAGAGAGAGAGAGAGAGAAGGAGAGAGAGAGAGAAGGAGAGAGAGAGGGAGAGAGCGGTGGAGAGAGAGAGAAATGGAGAGAGAGAGATGGAGAGGGGGAGAGAGAGAGAGAGGGAGAGAGAGAGGTAGAGAGAGGGAGGGAGAGGGAGAGAGGGAGGGAGAGGGAGAGAGGGAGGGAGAGAGGGAGGGAGAGAGGGAGGGAGAGGGAGGGAGAGGGAGAGAGGGAGGGAGAGGGAGAGAGGGAGGGAGAGGGAGAGAGGGAGGGAGAGGGAGAGGGGTCCCTCCAGGGACATGATGCGTGAGATGGACAAACCATAAAAGTAAGTGCAGATGCAGAAAGCGGGATGAAGAGAAAAAAAAGGAGAGAGTTCTGCAGGAAAGATGTCTTTCATCTTTTTTTCAAAGTAGCTTTTTCTCATGTTGAATTATGAATAACTTCAGCTGCTTTTAGCCATTTATGACCCTCAACCTCAAGACCGCCTCCTCGTGTGAGCTCAAGTCATGGCGTGGTCCAAAGAAGGATCCTGGACCGACGAGAGACTTCCTGTGAACAGACCATAATGTCACCTTAAAGTAGACGACTGTTCAGTAAACACTCGGAGAAAAGAGGAATAATCTGTTCAAAATGAACAATCCTCTTACGTTATTGATTCAAAGGCACTGATCAATAATGGATCATTTAAAGAGTGAGAGGAATCTCCTATGAAACCATCTTAAAGTTCTGCAGAATTCTAGGATTAAGGTTTTACTTGATACAAAACAAAGAATCAGATTTTACAATAAAAGTTAATATCTTACACACTAGGGGGAGCTGTTTCACAAAAACAAAAAAACAGTTTAACTGTCCTAGTTCAATCAGGGGGACTGCTTGTACTACGCAGGGGATTGAGGACCTTTTTCTGTGACACACCCTGGATGTCGGGGACGACGGCGAGGGTCTAGTTGAAATATTGACGCCTTCTTCCTCCTTCAAAACATGTCAGACGTGTTTCTTTCAGGTCTTAAACGATCTGACGACTCATCAGCTACTTTTGAAAGCTGGGTAACAACCGATAAAATCAGTGATGAGTGACATCAGAGACGTCAGAATCTCCTGATTGAGAAGAACCGTCCCATCGGGTCGGACACCGACGGACAGACAGGAAGTCTCTGAAGCAGGACGGCCCGGAGATCGGCAGTTCCTGCTAGCGGTCACCCAACACGGACACTGCGGGATATTGAAGGGCAGAGGAGGAGAGGCGTGGAAAAGGGTGGGATTGGCAGAGGTGGATATTGGGGGCGGAGAGGAGGGACATTATGGGATGGCTGCATGAATGCATACATGTCAATCACAGTCCCACACGTGCAGAAGGCAGGAGGAGCCGGGAAGGTTGTAGAGAGAACTCAGACGTGTAATTAGTATCTGCTCAGAGTAATCCTCACAGATACTTTATTATACGAGCAGGAAGTTGTGACTGTGAGGTCACGACCCCTGGAAACCATCCAGCTGGAAGTTTCAATCACCACGGAGATTTCTGTTTGACAAATGACTGAATTTCTTCTTAACATGCTGCAGCTGAATCTGTCGGATCACACACATACACACACACACATAGACACACACACACACACACACACACACATATATAGACACACACACACACACACACACCCACACATATAGACACACACACACACATATATAGACACACACACATACACACACACATATATAGACACATACACACACACACATAGACACACACACACACACACACACCCACACATATAGACACACACACACACATACACACACACACACACATATAGACACAAACACACACACACACACATATAGACACACACACACACACACACACACACACACACACACACACACACACACACACACACACACACACACACACACACACACACACACACACACACACACACACACA
>VRLP01004482.1:0-48313 GCA_009660295.1 Lophius piscatorius
TAAAATTTGCACATTTAATTATTTATTTTAGAGATTGCTTGTTGTCTTTATATGTTCCTTGTATGTTGTATGTTCAGGAAACCGTTTGTATTTCATGGATTTTTAATAGAGGTGGTTCTGTAATCAAGTTGTTTTGTGTTGATGGTGTTTTATCTGGTGCCCCTGACTACGAGGGAGTTTACAATCTTGTACAATAATACAGCTGACCTGGACCGGGTCTTCATAACAATTTGCTACTTGTAAAAGTCAGTCAGAGCCTAATGCCTGCTCATTCCTCCTGCTTCCATTACATCAAATACAGGACAACATGTTCAATTACTGCCTAATATATCCCACCCACCTACAGGCATCATTGTAACATTACAATCAAAGTTATTCTGTCTTCAACTGTTAGTGGTCATACTTTTATGGCTGATAAAAGGGAGAATTGGTGACTCTAAATTGCCTGTAGGTCCTGTGATGAGCTGGCCGATTGTCCAGGGTTTACCCCACCATCCAATGCCAGCTGAGATGGGCTCCAGCCCCTCCTCCAAACCTTTTTCACCATTAAAGCAAAAGTTACTGTTTTAATGGTTCAAATATTTTTTGTCAATATCAGGGAAAGATGCCATCAACCCCCAGCTCTCCCTTCATTAGGTGCTATAAAAAAAACAACCTAAAACACTAAAACGTTACTTCTGATAGCAGTATTTCCACTGTAGGTAAAATATAGTAGTCTTACATAACTGCATTTCTGATTGAGTGTAAGGACGTATTTCAAGGGAGAGTATAACTCACATTTATGGCTTGAATTTATGTCTCTGCAAGATGATGTAGGTTTAAAAAAATATTGTGGACTAAGTAATTTTTTATAGTTGGCTGCCGACTCAACCTAGTGAGTGCTTTCACTGCTTTGTCACTTGTGAATTATAACATCTCAATATTTATTTCAATAACCATATGCATGTATTCAGTCAGAATCAATAGTTAACCTTGTCTATTATGGTTCACCCCATCCATCGTACAAACCCATAAAACTATTAGATATTCCTCCGGCTGATGAAATGGGAAACACGATGCTTCCTGTTTGAAGCCTGACTTCAAGCATTCACTCTAACTCAAAGTGATTGGTCGATAAGGATCAGTGATGAACAAATCGACTGGCTTTAAATTAAAAAAGTATAATGCGGTGGAGTTCTTACTGTGTCTATAATGGTGCATTTCAACTGGAATGTTTGTGTTAATCCTCTCTTTGCTGCTCTATATTTTCCCATGTAAATAATCCTTTTCAACATACGAGCTTTTGCTTGAGCCTCTGAAAATAGCGCTTACATCCTCTTTTTCTCCTCGTTCCATTCAAAATGGATGCGGGGAGAATCGTGCCACATGCAGCATGCACAGTCAAAGGGTGTGAGTCACAGTACAGAGAGACTGGTTGGAGGATTTCTATGTGAAAGTCTCTGATAATCTCAGCCACTCTCCCAAACCTCGTTCCTCTCCACCGATCACCTCTTATTGCTTTTGTAGCTGAAGGAGGTCAGTTAAGAAGAAATAAAGAAAATTTATTTAGCTCATGATAGGGGAAATTATTCAACTAAACGTTTTCCCAATGTGAAAATTTAATTTCCCCCTGACTATTAATATTAATAATAATGATAATGATAACAATAAGGCATTTTATTTAATGCCTTAAGGCAGAGTTTTTCTGAAAATACTCAAAGAGGCTTTAAGGTACATTAAAAAGAGGAAACAACATATTTAAACAAGTATTGATATTACATGTTAAAATAGGCCTACGCCGTGATCTCTGACAACAAGGGTTTATCTCCGAAAAGCCCTCAATCCCCTGCGTTATACACGAAATCACTCTAACTGAACTCCTCCAATGAAATGAGGAGTAACGTCTGAAAAACTTTTTCAGACTTTTCTGTAAAAGAATTAAAAATAAAATGTTCCCCCTAGTAAGTAAAATATGATTTATCAGATTAACATAAGACAGATCTCCTCTATGCGGTTCATATGTACCAAATATGAAATAAATTAGAAGAATGGTTGAGAAATTATGCCCCAAAACATTTGGAGATAAACATTCCCCTATTGTCAGATATATACAACAAAGCTTTCCCAAAATAAATCCAGTTCATCCTCCCATTAAGGTCTATGTGGGTAAAAAATTTGAAGATGATACATGGAAAGGTTTTTGTGTTAATCGCTTTAACACGAAGGATCTGCAGCAGGCTTGGCGATTGCGGCCTTGGTGATGACGATTCCATAATATTCCAGACCTAAATCACCTTAATCAGAGTCACACAACACTGATTAAACATTAAAAGCAGGTCTTAAAATGTGATTCTTGAGTTCTGATTTTAATATGGACAGATCGGTGCCGTCTGAAAGGTTTTTGGCAGTGGAGGACACTCAGGGCCAGCAAGGCCTTCTTACTACATAATTCATAATTCACTAAACGTTTTAATTGAGACTACATGTTCTTGAACAAACTAATCTGTTTCATTAATTTCATTGCTTCTCTGTGGGTGCTTCCTGTGAGCTCATATAACGTTGTTTATATCCAATCAGATCGCTGGACTGCTGTGGCTGGGTGAAAATGTCTCTGCTGGGCCGAGCTGCTTAAAAAGAGAATGTGTGTACATTTGAAAACAGAGGGGAGGATTTTGTTGATTGTAATATTTTTTAAACAGTCAGACTTCAAATTTGTCATTTAGGGCGTGTTCTTAGACATGCCAGGGTATTCTAATTAGGCGGGGTGTGTTCTTAGGCAGCCTTGTCTTACCTCAGTGTTACTTTGGTGGAAGGCGTTCATTCAGTATCCTCTCCTCCTGCTGAGTACTCATTTTAAACAAATGAAAACTTATTGGGGAAAAAAGGTCTTGACAGCCTGTCAGCACTGGTCTCCATGCCAGAGGAAATTGAACCAATAATAGAAGTGATGCACACCAGTGTCCTCTACGACTGAAGGAAGGAGGACAGACTCTATCTTCGGATGTGGAAAGCCTTGGTGAGTCTAGTCTGATATTCTATGCCAGCGGAAAAGCGGTTGAATCCTACTCACAATTTGATTGCGTTTTTGGTTTCTTGGCGGTCATGGATTGCTGTTGACCCTTCCTTTGAACCCTTAATTACTCTTGATAAATGTTACAGTCTCTTTGCATATGTGAAATGCCCTCAAATACCTGCAGTGGTATTTGAGGGCAGCATCATTTCGGGGCTATAGCACAGAAGGCCCAGGTAGAAAACCCACGGCGCGCCATTGGTGTTTGGGTAGGGAGTTCCAGCGGGAGGGGGCGGCTACCGAGGAGGCTTTTTCATCCCAAGAATTTGTCCGGAGTGGAGTAGACGTGTTGGCATCAGCGAAGCTGAGGCAGCAGGAAGGAGTGTGAGGGTTGATGAGGTCCGTGAGGTAGGAGGGGGCCTAGTTGTGCAGGGCATTGTGGCTGAGGAGGAGTTTGAACTCGATACGCTGTGGGATGGGGATTCACTATTTAAAATCAACACTGTGCCAGTGTTTGTATAATGTAATTCTCATCACTTCAGATTGAAGTAAAACTTTGGAGGGTGTAACATTCACAGTGGTATAATCTAAGGTCCTTTCAGGACACAAAAGTGCTGAACCCAAACACAGAGGCGGAGTAAAAACGAACAAGAATAGTTCATTTGCAAAACTTTTCAGCACTACACAGACTTTGGAGTATAGCAGGTCATAGGTAATAAGGAAGTCTGAGCTGGAACCTATGATGAGTCTCAGAACAAAAGAGGCCATAAAGGTGCAGCAGGAGAGCAGAGGAGAAGAGTGGTGGAGTCAGTGCGAGTTCAATGAGAGTCAACCAACTATCTGATGAAAAAATTGGGGTTTGGGTCTTTTAGCAGCAGTCCTCAGGTGTGGTAATAAGCCAGATTGATCACAGATGTGCTGATCAACTGAGCATTGAAGGGGTCATAAGCCAGTGTACTTCTAGTATCGTATCAAGACGATCTTCCCAGCCAGCTAATTATTCAATTAATACAGATAGTATTTTCATAATACAATCATGTGGTGCATAATTACATCTCTGTTCAGTTGGATTAACAGTAATGAGACCAACTCTGACAATTAACCCCGACACTGAACACTGGTTGACTCAGAACATGTTAATATGAGAGCTGGAAATTATTAACAGTGAAATGATGACACCCCATTTTTTGCTGTGTTCGAGTCTTGATTACTACTATATAATATAGTGGAGTTGTCTGTTGGCACAGGAAGTGAAGGTCTGGAAGGGAGCCAGCCTCGGCTCATAGTATTTGTCTCTTGTGACGATATAGTAGATATAATATATGTTGCGTCAACAGCTTTGCTGCTGCCAAGTTCTGTGTGAACTGAACTGATGGGTTCATTTCCAGGTTCTCTCCGTCTCCTCGATGTGATTTGCATGTGATCATTGTGTAATAATTCAGTTATTATTGCTCTGCATTCTGCACTATTTTAGAGTAACTTCATGGGCTGTGTTTAGCTTGGCAGTTCATCTCTGATGCATCATGAAAGGACAGAAAAATCCCTTCACCAGATGTATGCAGTCATGTTGACTGAAAAATGTGTTTGTGTAGAGCCCAACAATCGAAATTCTCTGGTAGTCTAATTACCAAATGTAATTAGGTGAGGTGATTCAGAAGCAGGCAGATACTCAGGACACCATTTAAGTTATCTAGAGTAAGAGCATGTGCTGCACACCGTGACATAAGTTCATTTAGGGCTTATCGGACTCCATTTTGCTAGTTAAATGAAGCACAATTTTGCCGCAAATTAAGGCCTAAGAAACAAAGGAATTGTATTAAGTCCCTAATTAATCAAGGATATTCTTTAGTGTTGCTATTTAACTGGGGTCACAGGTATGTGGAGTCTCTGCCTCCACTGTCTCCCACTCTGTCCATTATGATCTCCATATTGTGGGGTTGTTCTTGGTTGTCTGATGTGGTCAAAATGTTTATGAAAATGATCTAATGCATGACTGTCTTTTTAGTGTGTATTTAAATTTCTTAAAAGGAACTACCCAAAAATGCAAAATGATTTCAATGCAAACTGACAATGACTTTGTATCGTATCGCATCAAATTGTATAGTATTAAAACATATATTTAATATTGTATCATCTGTGTAATAGATGTAAATTATCATTTTCACTTGTAACTAATGGGAGGCAGGTGACTGAATTAAAATATTATTGATGAGGAAATATTTATCACATGACCTGCAGCGATGCCCCAGCACAATAACTGCATGTTCACCTTCTGTGCGATTTACAAAAAAAGGTACTGCAGCTTATTTTGGTTAGTGCTCATTCGTGTTCTGTGTTCTACACATTCAGAATGTTCCAGACACACTCCTGCTTCATACAGAGACATTCTTTGGAATAAAGTTAACAGACTCATATAAATCTGCTACGGGCCCCACTAGAGGTGACGTCAAATGTTCCCGTTGCTTGCTGATCGCAATAAGGACCAAAATGGCAGATGATATGACGAACTGAATGAATTACAAAATGACTCCATGAGTTGTATGATACCTGGCTAGAATATGGAAGTAAAAATATCTCCTTCAGTTGTGTAACCGTAGCTAATGGGTGGTAAAGCTCAGGAGGAGGAGTCTTCCACTTATCTGACGGCCAGTCGCTCTTTTGCCGGCACCTGTGGTCAACATGTTGAACTGTCCTTGAGCAAGATACTGACCCCAAGTTGCTCTACATGACGTTTTCATTGGTGTTTGGATGATGACGTGAATGCCGGCTCGTGTTGTTAAGTGCTTTGTGGGGTTGAGCAGTCTAGAACGCTGCCCTACAAGTACAGTTACCTTTCACCATTTACCATTTAAGTTGAACTCACATGCTGGGACTATCATACTGATTGAATTACCTCATATATGAAAGTTATTTGGGCCGGACCTCCTAAACACAGAGCAACACCACTGGTTGAAGGTTGGTGTGTTGCAGTGAGTGAAGTAATTTGTTATAAAACAATTCAGGCAGTTGCCACAAAATTAGACAAAACGCTTAGAGACAGGATGTCTGCAAATGATTGCAAACGATTTTCTTTTTATAGGCCCCCTCTGGCTGTCGGGGCTCGAGGCACATCAAGGAACATTAGTCAAGGTTTTTCTTTGTCATATTCATGGTATAAGTGTAATTGAAACTCTATACAGACGCCCATGCCACATGGAAATACTGCATGCAAAATCTTACATGTTACGTAACATACCATAGAGCATGCAAAGATAATTGGCAGACAGCTTCTCATTTGCAGTATGGAACGGACATAACTGGCCAGCTGAGTGAATTCTGTTTCCACATTTATGCACAGGGCCATGACTAATTGGAAACTGAAAGCCCCATGTCATGGTTGTCTGCAGCAGCACTTCACAGTCTTCAAAGCAATAGCAGACTACACCTCTCGGAGACAACTTGGACCCCCCCGTCTCTACTTCGGGACACAAAAAACCTCCCCCTGCAACCTCCTCACTGTGCTGAGTGATTATGATCAAGCAATACATTAAACAAAGCAATCCATCGATGCAGACGCTCACAAAAACTGTAAACAGAGCCATGAAATTGCATTAAATGCCCTTGTTAACATGAGTGATTTTATTCTAACGTTGAACACCTTTGTGTCGGCTGTTAGAGGTAATGATAGATGGTACACACTGGCTTGTTTGGGGAAAGAGGTTGCGTAGAAATCTACTGACTGGATCAGCACTAGTCATGTATCTTGCCTGGGACTGAAAGTTAATTCAATTAGAAAATGATGTTAATTTTGGACAGCCATGGGAATTTTTAAATTTATTCAGGTCACCAAAATTCCTTGAGTCGATATGATATGACACAACAATGATGATGGTCAGTCTTGTGAAAATTGCCCTATCACGAAGTGGATTTTATAGACCTTGCCTAGATTGTCAGAATAATCGGATTTCCAGGGTCTGAATGACCGAAGTGGCAGTCTATGTTTCTGAATCTTTTGTTCCTGAATTTAAACAGTGGTGCATAAAATTGCATTATTTTAATAGAATAGTATTCCTTAAACAGGCTCTTCAACGTTCAGAGCAGAGATGAGTAGTTTTAAGGAAAACTGATAATCTGCAGCAAAGTCAATGGTGCTGGTGCACAGCAGAGCAGCACTATAAAACTCAAAGCATGAAAGGCTTGTATTTAATCTCTTAATTATCCCTCTAGGTGTGTTCTCAGGTGATACCATATGAGGAATATGTTAAATTAAAGTGTATATATCCACTGTATGTGCCATTTATGCATGTGACAGAGCAGCTTACCTTCCCTGGATAAGCAGTTTTTAGAACCAAAAATTATTCAAGGTTCAAGGTGGAGCTGGGAAATGATGGCTAGGTCAAACAGTGGCTGTGACCGGTGAGCAGCAGGCTGAGTGAGGGAATGAAACGCTGAGCTGGCTGAGGGATCCTGAGTACAAAGGCGAACAGATGTTAACATGAGCGGCTAATTCAAAAATATACAAGACAATTCTAGCACAAAGAGTAATCATGTTCTTTATCAAGTATTAGGCCGATATAATAACATGCAGAGAGTATAATACTCTGGCTATGAGTGTGTGGAGAGCCAGAATGCTTAAGTAGGAGGGTGATGAATAAATGGAGAACAGGAATCAGGTGTGTGGAGCAGCTTCCACACATACATGAACATACAAGAGAGAAGAGAGACAGCAAGTGCATTTAGAAGTGTGTCCGACTCCTTTTATATATGAACTGCAAGGCATGAAAGGGTATGATTTAATCTCTTAATGTTTCATAGGTGTGTTTTAAGGCAATGCCTAATGAGGAATATATTAATTAAAATATCTGCAGAAACAAACAGCAAAAGTGTATTTGCTGTCTGTGTCATTTAAGCATGAGGCACAGCAGCTTTAACTTCTTTAATGACTTATATTATGACATGCCAACAAGATACAAGGCTATTAATGGTCTGTATTCTTCTACACATCCAAAATGTCCAACAGACCATTTATTCACAGGGAGAAGTATTTTGGAGAACAGCCGTCGTCCTCCTGATAGATCCTGAGACACTGCTGGAGATGCAGTTAAACACCAATGTGGGTGTCAGTCTCAGGTGGCTAGGCAAAGTTCTTTCAGTTACCGGCTGTGCAAGAAATGTCATGGTCATGCCAAGCCAATCAGAGGCAGAGTAGGGCGGGTAAAGGCCCACGTCAACAAGGTAGAAATTTACTTGGCTACTTTACTTTATTCGCATCCTGTGTGTGTGTGTGTGTGTGTGTGTGTGTGTGTGTGTCTGAGTAGGTGTATCGTCCATGCATTTAATGCTGCGTGTGCTGCCACAGCAGCGGTGGCTCATGAGTTGCGCTGTATCTTCCTCCCATGAAGTTCCAGCTAACTGCTAATCCGGTTAGTCACATCACAGAGTCCACCAGCTCAGAAATCCTCTAAAAAAGAAGAAAAGGAGAGAGAGCTCTGCTTAATTTGACCAACTGCCACAAAAGATTTCACAGTTTGCTCCTATCGTCCTGGTTTAATGTAATTAACTCCAAGTTAGTCACCTAAAGAACTCCTCTCTTCTCTCCCTTCATCAAATGATGCAGTTTGTGCTGAACAGAATAATTTACTCTCCTTCAAAGCCATTCATCTGTTGAGCAGCACTCGAGGTATTAGCTTCTTGTTGACTTTGCAGGGAAAAAGGAAATATAGAATATGAAGCATAATCCATTGAGGACACTTGGTTCCAGAGACCTGCTGAATATAACCTTACAGAATCATTCCTCTTTTTAAGTTGCTGACTTCTCGGAGCATTGACACATCGCTAAAGTCCAACAGGCTAGGGGAACAGATATGTCCTCAATAGAAATAATTGAGACTTGGAGAGTAAAGTCTTCTTTGTCTGATCTGTGTGAGGTCAGATCCGAAAAAGAACACTTGAGAAAACTTGTTTCCATCACTAAACTTGGCCCGTTGTTGTATTGATTCTCAAGCTTGCTTACAGAGATCTTGACGTGTAGACCAGGAGGTCTGAGAGCATTCATGATGTATAAAGTATCCAACTATAACTAGGCCTATGCTGTTGTACTCAACGGCAAAGGTATATACCCAAAAACCCAATCCACTGCATTGTGAAAAGAATTCCCCTGACTGAACGCCTCAAATCAAATGTAAGATAAGTCTGAAAAAGAATGTTTCATGATGAGGTCCCCCTTGGTGACTAAAATATGAACTATTATATTAAACACGATATATTTGTGATAGATCTCTTCGAGTTGATTCTTGTCAACCAAATTTGGACTCATTCAGACCAAAGGTTAAGAAGCTATGGCACCAAAACCTTTGGAGAAAAAGTTCCCATTAATACAGCTTGTTGAAAATATTGATTTGTGTGGAGTAAAAAATGTGAAACAGTAATACACATTATTGTGCTTAAATAGTTAAAATGATGTTTCTCTTTGCAAGTGTGACCCCCACAGTCTGCTTAGACAGATTCTGGGCTTTGGACAGGTATACCTGACAATTGATCCATATTCTCGGTTTCTCTTTCGCTCCAATCTGCTCTCAGGCATTTGGAACTTATTAAGTAATTAAATGTCAACAAATACTCATCAGCACTGATATAATTCAACTACTGCCCTTAAAAGTTTTGCATCCAACTCTTTCAGTGCTACCCTGCCTTGGATTTACAAATATTGAAATACATACACCGATCAGCCTCAACATTATAACCATTGACAGTGGACGTTAATAACCTTATCTCTTTACGATGGTATCCGTCAGTGGATGGCATATATTTCAGCCTGAGTGAAGGAGCGGGAAAAAGTTTAAGGATCTGAATGACAAATGCAGTGTTAACTATCTACCAAAGTGGTCAAAGGACAAACAACTACAGGACCTGCTACAGGATCATAGCCAACCAAGTCTCACTGATGTGCATGGGGAACAAAGGTAATGCGATCCCACGCAAAATTAGAATTAATACAGATCCTGTAGAAAGTTGACAGAAAACACTGTAATTTGTAGCAAAAGGGGTTCAACAAAATTGAAGGCAAGTTGTTTTAATGTTACGGTTGATCATTGTACATATAGATAAAAGTATGCCCCAAATTCAATGACACCGTTTAGAACATAGCGTTGATTGGTTGCTTGTATAATTGTATGCAGCCTCGGCAACGTTTCACAAATAGTGAAAGTAATCAGGATTACCTGAGTGAAGCATTAGTGAAACAGGAACAGAGAGGCCTGACATCATCATCTCTTTAAAAATTGGAGCTTTAAGAAGTAAGCTCTGCTCGCTGGTAGACATAGCCACCGTCAGCTATGCAACCCATTCTATTTATCTGAATCGACCACTGGGATCACATCAAATAGATGGAGTATAGTTTTTGGTCACTGCTCCGTTTTTAACTTCCATTATTCACAGCTATAAAACTGTGATTAAGGATGGTTAAAAGTGAGTCAATATGTAGGGCAGCAAATCAGTGGCTGTGTGTGTTGGTGGACGGATGCAGAATGGAAACAGAACATAGACCGGTCTCACAGGGTTCCTCTATATTTACAATGCATCCCAGTGCAGTGGAAAGATTGTGTTGCGCTTTGGAGCCGTGAGTCGTCAGGGTTTTTTTTCAAGTCAGCTCCTCAGCACCGCTGCTTATCTCTTTGGTGCTTGTGGGCAGTAGGGCCGCTCCACACTCAAGGTCATCTCACGTCTCTTGCTTTCTGTCTCTGTCTCTGGCTTGATAGAAAAGAAGAGTAGTCCTTCTCAAAGAGTGAAGCCTGCACTGACAAAGGGCCTTTACTTGTGTTGTTAGTCAGAGTATTAGACATGTCCATGCTTCACTGAATGACCCGGTGCAAAAAAAACTAAAACCAAGAAACTATCAATTTTATCCAACTTGAACTGTTGTTGAAATTTCAGCATGTGCTGCCATTTTCTAGTTTACATTCATTTCAGTCAGGAGAGACAGAGAATTAATGTTTATTACAGAAAATGGTTTGTGTAAAGACCGGTAGCCGTATATCCCGTTTTGTAGTCCTGATACTGGTGGTGTTGGCTAAATGATTCTGCATAGGAGGATAAATGATGAGGACTAAGCCGACATGTGGACGTAAAGGGCGTGCAAACCAGCAGCATGAAGGAACTAGATGAATGGAGAAAATCCCAATTAAAAAGACAGCAGCTGATAATAATAAAGATGATGATGATGATGGGCCAACACTGAAGGCGTGAAACTTAGATGAGAAGATGTGAAAGCAGTGAATAGTAAAGTGGTTTGTGCAGTAACTGTGGAGTGTGTGAAGGGATAGTCCACCTGAATCTACTTTTGATAGATCTTTGTAATTCAGTCTACATACCAACCTAACAGTGTTATTGGTTTGAAGTCCAGCGCTACGCTCCCGCCGGCGGTGCCCGTCGCGCTGTCTCTCCCCTTCTCTCTGCCGGACACCCTCGCAGCAACGCGGGGGGCGACGGCCAGATCTGGGCTTAAAATTCTAATGCTTAAAAGCATTAGAAACCTGAAACCTTTTAAATAATTTGTTCAAAATCTGGGGTAAAAATTAGAGCACAAAATGTCTTCATAATTACTAAGACTTGTGTTTTGGTGTGAAAATGAATGAAAATCCATATGCAAATCAACAGGTGTTATATAGCAGCACCCACTGAGTGACAGTTATATGGTCCCTGATCCCCAGACTCCACCGCCCCCTCAACCTCTATCCCATCAATAACTCCATTTGCTTAAGATTAAAAGCAGTCATATTGAACTGATGAGGAGGAGGAACGCAACTGCACATCTCCGTCTGGGTAATAGATCTAATGATGCACTCTGATTGCATTCTACATATCAGGTAGGCCGAGTCAAATAAAATATATCATTCTGATTAATAGTGGCTGGGATGCAGGTCGTTGAAATAATACATCATTAATGAGGAAAAATGTTAATTACATTCCCAGAAATGATGAGAGCATCTCTGCTGTCTGTCCCATTTCCTCACGCAGACACAGCAGGCTCATTAAATTCATTATTTATTTACATTTTTCTAAATGCCGACATGGTGTGATATTAATTATTGCAGTTTTATTCTACACATTTAAAAGGTCCCAAACTCATTCCAGGTTCATAAAGCTGAATAATTGACCCAATTAATCCTGAGCCACCGCGACAGGTTGTAGTATGCACTCGTTGAGAAGCCTCCTTCAATAATTTTTTAATTGATCCCAAACTTTTTGCCGATTTCTATCATCCTAATCGGATTTACTGTGAATACTCCGCAAAGAGGAACTGAGCTGAGCGTAGTCTTTGGCAAAAAGGAATGGAAGCATGAGGAATCTCTGGGGTCCCCGTCACTGAGTGCCATCCCGTCCTCTCTAATTAATCTACGCCCCACAGTATTACAAGAATCAAGTTGTTATTTGAAGAAATAGATATATGATAATAAAATCTTACCAGACTAGTGTTGTAATTTAAGGCTCAGAATTGGAGAGGAAAAATCAGAGGCGCACGGAGAGTATTGAAATCAGGAACGTTGAACTTCTTCTCAAGCTATATTTTAATTTAAAAAATGTCAAAAATAGAAACATGAAATGTTATGGCTCATTATAACTATCCGTAAGCATTACTATCAGGATTTTTAAAGTTGTGTATGAAGCTGGGTCTGTTCCGAGGAAAGAACAAGACAGGCTTTGAGGAGATCGTCTCTTGTGTGAATCAGGGGGGATGCTGGGCTATTTAAGGAGGTTTATAACTTGCCAAGAAGTGAGATTGCTCATCAGGATTTGGTATTGTGAAAGAGTAGAACTCAGTACAACTCAAGACGTCTTGAGGGCGTATGAACACAATTAGAGGAATTAATGGCTGTATTCCTGAATTAAACCGTCACACATTGTGGATAACTTGTACCACAAACAGTGATCCGACTGCTTTATATGTGCAGTTCCGCGCATCAGAGGCACAGCATCTGAGACAAAGCTCCTCTCACCTGTCAAAAAGTTTCAAACTCTTTGACTAATAGCCTAACCCTAACCTGCATATTTCTATTTCGCTGAGAAGTCAGAGATAGTATGGAATCGCCATTGCTGCTGCCGCGTCAACCGCAGATCCTTCGTGTCGACGTGATGCCTTTTTTTAATTTTATAATCTCTTACATCTTAGTGCAAGGAAGAACTGGATTGATTTAGGGTCAGTTAAATATTTCTGCCACAAGGGGCAGCCTTACATCAAAAAGTTAAAAGCCTTCCATGCTTTTTTTTCAACAAAATAAAACTGAGTTATTTGATAGTTGAGTCCCAATCATGTCTGAATATGTGCAAATTGGCTCATATGAATGAACACGATGAGATCCTGTTCGAGCCCCGGCAGAGTATATGTCAATGGATTCTTGAGAGAGAACCCTCAACCCCAATTTACTCCCCAGGAACCAGAGATTGTCGCCCACTGCTCCTCAGGCACGGATTAAATACAGAGAGACGATTTTGCTACGTTGTACTACGTTTATGATTGTATTAATCAATCAATCAATCCTTTTTTATATAGTGCCAATGCACAGCAACAGTTGTCTCAAAGAGCAGGTCTAGACCAAACTCTTTATATATTTTTTATGTGAAAAATAAATACGGCTGCTGCTGCTTCTTCTTCCTTTTCACTATAATAGTTTTCTCATTAGGGGGAGGAGACAGTTTTCCATCCTTAATTCCGACCCATAAGTGACGTTGTGTCTACTTTTCTGCTGATATGAACTGATAAAAGGAAATGGGTCTTGTTTTATTCTTTGTTCTCGCTCCCCAAAAAAAAGTTGTAAATGTATTTATCGTCATTATTGAGTCGGTATGGGATCTTATCTGAGAACATATTGCCGACTTCGTAGAAGCGGGTCGAGTCAATATGAAATGTTTGAGATGATTAATGACTCACCTTTAATAATGTTCCTATCAGACCCCCCCAATCAGGGAGATTGCTTCTAAATCACAGGGTATATAGGGATTGCTTCTATATCACAGGGTATTTGGGGATTTATCCTTGCCGTCAGGGACGACAGCGTATGTCTTTCTATTTAGATTAGAAATCCTACTCATGTCCAATTTTCTCCTGCAAGTGATGATTTCATATTTTATTGTGTCATTTTGTTATAATAAAACATAAAGTGAGTGATATTCTCATTGTACTTCTATATTCCCAGGGCATATTTATATGCATGCATGTACCTGACTCAGGTACATGCATGCATATAAATATGCCAGGTGGTGGTAACACACAGGTAACATTTGCTACATCATCGATTCATCTCTCCTGGGGCTGAGAGGGGAATGGTACTACTTTATCCTCTGTCTTCTTTATCTATCTCTCACAACTTAAGAAATAATTACTTTCGCCATCTTTCACCGCTGCTTTCAAGCTGTCACTGTTTCTTTCCTCTGCTCACCGCTGATAGCCAATTAAGATATCATCACAAAGTTCTCCAGACGTCCTTCAGTGACAGGAAGAGCAGCGGAAACGGAGGCACTTCAGGCTCAGGAGAGATTAATGTCAGGCAGAGGATCTTTTTTTTTATTTCATGACTTTGAAATAAAAAATAGAGGCCTTTTTTGATTCTATGCTATTATAATTTTACCCAAATATGTTAACTGTTTGCTCGTTCAACAAGTAGTAGAAATACAGATTATAGGTTATTTTATTTATATTCCTTTTAAAATAATTATTGACATAGTAGAACAACTTGTTGAGCCTCGTTTCTCTATTAGCTCCAGTTTTGCGCCCTTTGTCACCATTCATCATAACCTATAGTTGTTTTATTGACTTGTCCGGGTGTTTATTTTGACCATTTTCTCAGCCCATTTTTGGAAAATGAATACAAACAGATCGTCGACGGTAGTATAAATCTGCTCGTATAATAATAGAGATGGAGAGTTGTGCTTAATGTTATTTCCCTTGTTCTTTCTGCAGCTTCCTCTTCTTCACTACCTCTGAACGAAATAAAGTTATCACCAATGTTTGGCTCAAAACTTTGGCTTGCAGACTTTTTCTGGCCAATTATCAGTATTAGCTAAATCTACAAAGCTACTTAGTCGTTGCCAGTCATGTTCTCGTATCTGTGTGATCTTTTGGAACCAGGCAGGTTATGTGAAAGATTAAGGGGCCAAAGATGGAACCAGGGTTGACACCAAAGATCAAAGGGACCACTGAGGAGGCTACCGAGAAAGTCTTATTCAATTTTTAGGTTTTTTTTTAAATATTTAGTTACACTAATTCAAATTGACTATTTCCCATGAATAATTTTATAAGTCAGATTTTTTTTTTACTGCATAATAACAATCTTGATCAAACAATTTGTCATGTATCTTCAATTTCGAGTGTCTAACATATTGAATAAATGCCCAAAATAAATAAAATATGCAAATCAATTTTTTTTTCCTTTTTTTTTTTCTTGGTGAGGAAATTACTACGGACCCAAATTAAGTCATCCCTTACAGTAAGATATTATTAATATAAAAATATCCACGGTACTAAAGGTCCCCTGGAGGCGCTATGAGCTGTTCGTCATTGATTCCTGTCACAGTGATTTTTTCACTCAGAGAAACTTAGCAGTGGCTGCTCCCCAGAGTGTGTAGGCCTACACTGATGAACTATAACATTATAACCACTGTCAGGTGCATTTCAAACTACCTTGATTATCCGGTTACAATGGGACCTGTCAGTAGTTGGGATATATTTGGTAGCAAAAGAACATCTTGTCTTGAGGTTGATGTGTTGGAAGCAGGAAAAATGTAAGTAAGGTTAAGGATTGGAACGACTTTTACAAGGACTGACTTGTAATGGCTGAACGTCTGGGTCATAGTATCTCTGGAACTGCAGTTCCTGTTGGGTGTTTCCAGTCTGCAATGGTAATGGCTGATTAGTGTGACGTCTTCTGAGGCAAATGTGCTTTTGATAAGTCCAGCAAACTCCACAGGATTGAAGACTTGAATGTATGCGGTCTCACAGGTATCACTAGTTATTGTACAGTATGTATAAGTGGTATCTAGTAGCACTACCTCATCCAGATTCTGTGGCAGCCTTTTGTTGTCCGGCTCAAACAAATATATGCCCAATGTGGTGATGTAATATTTTGACTAATTAGATTAATGGCCACTGTTATTTTGAAAAATGTCAGCTTGAGCCAAATATATCATTGGACATTACCACTAAAGAACTATGTGTTCACAGTTATAATCTAATCGAATTCTACTGTATGCTTCTGCCTTTTATGCTGCCTGCTATGTGTGAATGTATGCCGAGTTGGTTTGGTGTAGGTAACATTACTATAATTGTCTTTTCCAACAAAGTCTAGTTACAGTATTTCTAGTTTACATTTCAAAATTACCAAAATACTCTATAATAAGATGAATAAAACTAGATGAACAAATTTAAAGAAAACAGTAAAGGCAGACAAACAGAGGGTCAGAGGGTCAGTAGAACGACCCTCTGAGCTTTCAGAGTAGTGCCACAGCTCCACGTTGCACTGCGGGGACTCCATCACAGTGTCAACATGCGGCGTTGTGCGACCTTCAGTGAAGGAGGAGTGAAACAGTGGTGAAGAGGAGAACAGAACCGGACCCCAGGATTTCCATTCTGTCACAATTCAGCAGTAACCATCATCTTTATCTAACATTAGCCATATGTCTTTCCTTAACCTTTAGAACATTGAGCTTCCTTGTAAAGGGATGAGATTGCAGATAGAAGTGGCTGATATTGGCTTCCTTAGAGATAGGGCGAGGAACTTGGCCATTAATTTATTTACTTATAGTCTGCAGTCTTCTTTGAAAGTCACCTAAGGTCACATTGGAGTAGAGCAGCTACTCTTTATCCTCAGAAAAGGTCAGTTGAGGTAGTTTCATGAACCGTTAACACCAAACAATGTTAGCAAGAAATGAAAAAGGTTTTTTTCTTTTACCTTTCTAAAATAGAAAATGACAATGTTGTGAATACGATCCCGTACACACAGATCCGTAAAAATGACTGAAACGCTGTAGTTTGCATTGCAGGCCAGTAGCTGGCATCATACTTTTCAAAAAACAATATATAAAATTGACAAACCCGGACGTGTAGATGATCTCTGCTTGTCACAGTCTTACGGGGCCGAAACGCTACATTTTGCTGGAGGAGTGTTAATAAATAAACCAATAGTCAGACATTATTTTTGTTGTTGTTCTGTCAGCATGTGGCTATTAGGACTACTTTGAGACAGACACGGGCGAAAAGGGGCTGTTGTCGTTCTCACGAGGGTTGTTTTGCCATTTTATAAGGTGGTGTTTTCTAAAGACAACACTGGGACTTGTTTTCAATGGTTTGTAGCTCTTCTCTCCAAAACGCTGTTATTTTGTTATCAAAAAGTCAGAATGCAAGAAAAGCGTGAAAAACCATTGTCTTATCCCCAATAAGTGGAGGGATGAGTAAGTGGATGTATGGATGGATTGATGGATGAGTATGTGGATGGATGGATTTATGGATGGATGGAGATGATACAACAGGAGAGGGCTGGTAAAACAAAATATAATTTGAAAGCTAACATTGTATTTTTTTACCTTGTGCCACTTCCACACTTCCCTTCTCACAGAGCTGGACTCACTGGATCAAATTCTATGTCTTACCAGCGGTGAAAGCATTACGCCCACACATACACTGCCCGAAGCATGATTTTTCACCGGGATGTATTCAGTCTGCAAGCCTCCACACCAGGACTGGCAAATAAGGATGGGTGATGTACATGTGATGGGTAAATCACTGTCTTTTTCCCAGCTCTGACTTAGATCTTATGTTCAGAAAAGCAACGATTTGATCAAAGCTGTCCCCAAACGATCAGTTCAAAAACATCACCGATATCTGACGCTGAAGTCCAGCGTGAGATCAAACTACTTTAATTTGATTTGATTGTTAATTGTGAATCTTGTTAATCCTCTATCACCATTTAGCCTTGGCTTCTTCTGGACCCATATCTTGGTTTTATTAACACGGTTCCAATCTTTTGGGAAAGGATGCATCGATGTAAACAAAGTGAGGAAAGTGTGGGTGTGACTGTGTGAGTTCACCAAAACCTCCTCACTACGTCCGCTTTCTATTTCTGTTACTGCTTAAGCCCTCGGCTCGGCACATGCCTTCTAAATGAGCAGCAATCTCATTTCCATGCTCTGAGCATCTCCAACGGCAGATAACAGCTACTAAGAGCTTTTGGTTTCTCTCCTTCAGCTCTGCTTTTCTCTGTTTTCACCACTGCTCCCTCGCTCCTGCCTCCTGCACAGCCTTTGACTCGTCGGGACAGCTTTCAGCGTCGAGGCTGGAGCTCCACTTGCTCTGCTACTTGGCATCGGTCCTGCAGAGATTAAGAAAATCTTCTCTCAAAAAATGCTGAGTCACAGACGTCCCGTTTTTATCGTCACTGCCAGTGGAGCAGACCGTCAAAGGGACGCACAACAGCAATTAACGCAGCGCCATTCAAAAGCAACTCTATAATGATGCCTTGCAGTGATTGGATGTCACAGCCTCTTCTGCACTCGGAACTCCGCAGCCTTTCGGATAGAGAATCATTTTCTAGGAAGGAACATAATCATACGACTTTGTAGGGGGAGGGATCCAACCTCCTGATGAACCAGATTGAACAATTCCTCTTTTGCTCTTTGCAAGCAGGTTTCAGTTTCTACAGAAGCACCTCATTTAAATCTCTTTGTCTTGTGTTCTGACCTAGGTAGGTTTTATATCACCAGTAAAATAACTGCAGCTGTGGATGAAGTACAGCGAGGAAAGTAACTGGCTACGCATCTGTTTTTATTTATAGGAAATCATTAACCACAGAGTGTTAGTTCAGCACAACATCACCTCTATGACCTGTCACTAATTTTCCCGTCACATTAAATTTCTTCTCTTTCATCTCATTCTGTATCAGTGTAATGAACCCAAAGACCCCCTAAAAATGTGGGATTAGGGCTAGTGATAACTCTTGGGTAGTCTTCTGATCTAAAAGGTTAACGTCTGTGCCTTTCTTTAAAAAGTCTTCCTCTTGGTTTTATGCTTCAGGCAGTTCTTGATCAGAGCAGTATTGTCAAGGGTTTCAAGGTCACTTTCAATGTAAAGCATTATTCCATTTTATACCTCAGTCAGCTGCTATCAAATAGGATATCAAGCCAAGCAAAAACCTCTTAATTAAAGTCAGTTACAGCCAAGAAATTAAGCTCTAGTGATTGAACAGGCTTTTAAATAGAGTGAAAGTAAAAGTTTGACGTTGGCAATAGCAGATTGCATCCATGATGACAACATCTTGTTGTTTTCTGTTTTGGAGCAGAGATATACTAAACAAGAAGGGTGTTTCCATCTTTTCCTGTCCTCTGCATCGTCCTCTGTCACACCAACCAACTACATGTCTTCTTTCACCACATCCAGAAACCTCCTCCTTGGTCTTTCTCCTCTATAGCCTCTCCATGTCCAGCATCCTTACAAGAATAGATCCTCTATCTCTCCTTTTCACATCTCAGACTGGCTTCTCTTCCTTTTTCTCCAAAAGCCAACACAGATAAATATGTCAAATCGCTCATAATCTGGTAACCACAGAACATCCATTATTCATCTGATGCTGATTCACCCATCCGGGGTCATGTTCCTGTATAGGTGGGCCTACACACCTGGAACCCACCCGTTGCGGAAGGTTGAATTGTACGGCTCTTATACCGAATCTTTTCTTGATCCAGATCGCATTCATTCAGTTACTTAGGATTAGTTTGTCAGTCAACAAACTGCTCAACCACTGGTATGGACGCCATGTAATGTAGGGTAATATCATTTCTTTTAAAATTATTCATGAAATTTAAAACTGTAATCTTTGCGTTTACATCTCACCTTCCTTCAATGAACTTTTCTGTAAGCATGACTGGCTGGTATTAAGTAATGTCTTTAATCGTTAATTCCTAGAGATATTTGCCACTCGGTTATTGAACATCAAAAACTAATGTCAATCCCTTAAATAGGTTTAATTAAAGAAAAAAATAATGGTGTAATTGTAAATGGATTTTACTTATATAGTGCTTTTCTAGTCTGCTCGACCACTCAAAGCACTTTACATTGTTAGCCATCATTCACCCATTCAGACAAACATTCACACTGTGACGATAGAGTAATGGTGAAAGTGATAATAATCTGTTGATTGTTTCTTACATAACAGGCGAGTGACTGCCAGATCTTGAACTGTGACTCTCTGTTCTTTATAGAAAAGCTTATTTTTTCAAGCTTAAAGGTGCTGGTTGGTTCACTGAGCCACTCTTTATAAGATGGAACTTTCTTTTTCATCCAGAAGGTCCCAATTCTTTTATTTTTTATCTCTGACACGACCATGAGAGAACATTTACTGCACTAGTTTTGTTAGTAGAGATATTAAATATGAATATGAGTCAGTTCATTGTTGTTATTAAGGTTTCAGAGAAGTATGTATATCCAGTGGGCCTCTATCCGTAGAAAGGGAGTGAAGCAAAGAAACTCTACTACAGCTTCATTCTGGTGCTAGTCAATCATTTTGGGTGTTTCAAACACCCCATCTCCCAATCAGGGTCTTGGATCTTCTCTTTTATATCTAACACCCATGTCTGGACTCCTTACCATCAGACCGCTGAATGGATCAGATCTGCTTCCGTCCCTTTGGATTTACCTCTGACTTTTCAAAATGTGGGAGTGGTGCTTTTTAATTTTGATGTGTTGTATAAAGGTCTGTCAGGGCTGACATGGAGACCAAGATGGACAGCTGAGAAGAGCAAGCATGTGTAGTAACACTTCGATACGCCAGCCGTCCTGCTCCAACCAGCAGCTCCACAGGGACCCACGTGTCCGCTTTCCTGCAGGAGATGGCTGTCAGTGATAATTTCCTCTCCCTTCTCTGTCTACCCCGATCTCTGAATGCACTCAGCTAGTTCCCATGGGCCTCTGACTCAACCTGCAGGGGTGCTCACACTGCCAATGACTGACACACCATGAAATCCCCCATATGGCCCCCACCCCAGATGACAGAATGTGGCTTGGCTTTGGTGCCTTTAAAAGCCACAGGGTGTGTTGTTGGGGCGTCCTCAGTGAAGAGCACATATGTTTAAAAACAGTGACTCTGCTCTTGCTGCTGCCAGCCCAACCCCCCTCCACATTCACCATTTCATCCTCCCTGATAGCTTGTAATATTTGATTTTCCCCACTTCATTGTTTTCTCCCCGGTGGCAGTTTACACGGGGTAATGAAATTAAGCTGTATTCCTCCTCCCCAACGAGCTGTAGCTGCAGGCTATCTTTATGACAGGCCACATGCTTACAGCAGCAAAACCTCAGCGAATTCCACTGAAACATCATTCCCCCCAACAACTTTCATCAGATTAGATACCAAAACCTGTCAGGCTGCTCTCATACATATCCTGTACCACTATCACTCACGTCTCAGCCACTCCAGACTTCCTCATCAATACGACAATTCCTCCCTCCGCAATCTGTTGTACGCTTACTCTAAGTCCACAAAGACTCAATGCAACTCCATCTGGCCTCACTCCAGATATTCTCTTAGCTTCCAGTTCACAACCAACTTGTGGGGCATTAGACCTGGCAACATTCATCATCACACCACCTATTTCTATCTTCATGCTCATCACTCTGTCCGACACTCTCTTCACCTTCACCTACTCCTCCTTCAGGATCACCGCTACCTCATTTCTCCTCCCAGCCACACCATGATAAAACAGTTTGTACCATCCTACGAAGCTTCTGACCATGCTGCCTTTCAACATAGTCTCTTTGACACAATATGTATCTACCTTCCTTCTCTCCATCATTTCAGGAATCTCTCTAGCTCTTTCTTTCCTCATCTCTCACTACCAACAGTAGTATAATTTTCACCAGCCCCCTGTTGGTTTACAGTGCCAGCAGCGGTCGTTAACCCGGGCCCTGACCGATATGGTTAGGAAATAAGTTTCATATACCACATATTAATTTGGGCCCACACTACCACTACCTTTCTTATTTATCCGGGCTTAGGACCGGCACTAGAAGTCCACTAGATTTCGACCCCTTAGTGGCTATTTTTTTACAGAAACTAGCTATTATTTTGTATACCTTTGTATAAATTTTGGCGGGTGTTGAAAGACAGTCCTGGAAATGTTGGAGTCCAACTCACTAATTATGTGGGAAAAGATGAGACAGATGTGCAGGAGCCAGTCCAAAAGTAACATTAGCTGATGTCACAGGCAGAAGTTTGCATGCGACATTTCACGCTTGACTGAAAATATTCCGCAGAGTTACAACACATACTTTATCTTCTAACTGTGTGGAGGAGCAGCAATATACTGATTAACAGGCAGTCTTAGAGATGTTACAGACAGAACACTCTCTTCTCCATCAATCTGATGAGAAAATAACATTTTCCTACAGGCTCCCAAAGCCATTTCCCTTCTCTGAAATAAAATTTCATTGGACCATTGGTCTTGGAGAAGAGAATGTAATTAAAAGGGAATTGCAGAATCACGGTGAACAATGGAGCATAATAAGCAGAGGAGAAAAGCAGACAGACAGCAGCCTGTCATACGCTGATACAGTAAACAAATGAGCCCGGTTATTATCTACAGTTATTTCCAGTCCAGCATCACTAATCAGGAGGATTCAATGTGAGCTAACGTGTTTGAAGTCATGGGTGTTCTGATCATCCGTGCCTCTTATTGTCAGACAAAATTAGGACGTTTATTGTTCTCCTGAACATTTCATTATTCACTCCTTTATGTCTGGTTCCACTGTTGTCACAGAATGGCAACAACACCCACATCTTAAATGCGACAGACGGACAATGACAGCCAAAGCATTAACTGGTCTCTTACAGAACCAGAATTCTGTGGCTACATTAATTCTGACATGTAATAGACAGCATTGCACAAGACATAATTTCATGGCAATCACTCCTGTCACACAGCAGATGCATGTAGAAACGAGGTCTTGTCGATGCAAGTTCTACTTAGCTACGATGCCAGGATTTCCATTTTAGGAAGACCGATGTAATTTTTTACCCGTAATTCAAGAAGTTAATAAAGTTTGCTTTCTTTTAACCATTTCCAACTGGTCTCAATAAATGGAAGTAACTGATATCATTCTGTGGACGTTGGTAAGGATGTCTGCTTGATTATGCCAATTTTAAGAATTTGGACACATCATTACATTTTCAATCTGAGATATATTTCTCAAATCAACTGCGGCTCAGGAGATTGAACGGTTTCTACTTCTCGGCACCTGCAGTCTACATGTTAACGTGTCCTTGAGCAATATTCACCTGCTCAGCTGTAAACTGTATGCAATTTTCAGAAACAGTTGTATGCTTTTCAATCAGGAGTGATGAAGAATGAAGAAAAGATGAAGGTTTATAACAACAGATGATATGTGATAGTTAGTCCGCAGCAAGTTATATCCCGCTTGGAGTCTAAATACTGGTGGCGGTGGCTAATGACTCTGCTGAAGCTGATTAATGATAAGGCTGATGGATCTGCAAAGACTAGGTAGAGATATTGAGGTGAAGGTGGCTTAAACAAGAAAGAAAAACCTACTAGCGGCTAATGGAGAGTGGGCATGTGTGAAAGGTGAGAGTAATAAAAGGGTATGAGCAGTAACTGTGTTCCCAGTGAGATGTCTCGACTTTCGATAGATCTTCATTATACAAATGCCATATAATAAATTCAATGCTGCCTACAAAATCTGTTCAGGACAGCTCAGATGTTGTTAAGACTTAAAAGAAATACTGGCTGCTGTGCATTTCTCCTGTAGTCCCCTCCTGGAGAGCGCTAGCATCATAAACATTGTAACCCCTGGTATAACCTTGGGTATATCATTTATTAATGCTTCTCAAACTCCCAGGGGGCGAGATGTTGTAAAATACAGAGGCACAGGTTATGTCTGACAGCTCCCAGCTCCAGCCAACAAAGAGACCCGTCTGACTGCTGCAAGGACATGTCTATGATCCGCTGATCAAGACAGACAGTTTGACGCATGTCAGACTGTCTGTCTTGATGCATCAGGGTGTATCAGGGTTTAAACTAATCTATCAGGGATGAATCGGCACCAAAGCTGACAATGTTCAGTCACCCACAGGCAGGACCTGCCTGTAGATGCAACAGGCAAGAGTCAGTCGTCATGGGACACATTGGGGCGTGGATTCTGATCATAGGGTGAAGCAGCAGCTCCTGTCCGTTGATGTTGATTTGTTACTTTGCTTGGTGAAGTACTTGTCAAAGTTTCTGTGCATCCTTCAGAGTGAAAGAGATTCTTCCTATTTTTAGAACGCATAAGAGTCTTCTCTACCTACATGGATCATCAAAAGTATAGATATATACCCCCTAAGGTATGGCTTCCTTTGCTCTAGTAGCATTGAAATAATGACTCATGTGTCACCATTATCCATAAGAGGAAACAGTTTATCTAAAAATCTCTGGATAGAATTCAGTGGGATTTTACACACACTTTTTTCTGGACATCAAAGGTGGGCATCTCATAACTGGATAGTCCAATTTGCTTATTATTCCATTTTTTAGCAACATTTGAACTATTTCTGACTCGCCTTCCCCTTCAACAGAGGTTATGATCAATTCACACCAGCACAAATTTATTTTTTCCCTCTAGAGGGGCAGCTGTGCCCTTGGAACCAAATTTTCTAATTTTCCTGGTTACTGCCACTTTCCATCTACCAGTACAGGCTTTGGATTGCTGCTTCAAGGACATAATGTGTTACTGGCCATCCACCTGAGAGACTTTACTGACTATAGCTGTTGTTCTCTGCCAACAAAAAACACCGGTTTCTGGTGACTGAGCGTGAGGGTGCAGGGTAATATCTTTTTCTTACAATAAGCCAGTGTGCTGCTTCACCATCAACAACTATGCCTGTGTTTGTTGGATACAGTCAGCTTGTTAATCCAGTGCCCACTGGGTGTTCTTTAAATTACCTGATGCCGTGCATAATCATGGTCTTTGAGTGACAACTGGCCACAAGATATTGGCTTAGCATGACCTCAGCTCATAGGTGCTGAAATTGAGTTTCACCTCCAACTACTGGCCAGCATACAAACTAAAGTGCTTTCAGTTATTTTTGCTAAGCCATGTGTACGGGATTCTTTTCACAATGGTGTCAAGTGAACAAGGAACCATCGACCTAAAAGTGTGTCATGTAAACGGGGCGTTAGTTTATTTCTTGATTAGCCAAAGTTCAATATGCTCTGATCCCAAAAGACTCTTCTACTTTAGTTTGACTTCTACATAAACATATACATACATCTTTTTCTGATGGCATTTAAGGCTTGCAAGGTTTGCAAAGTATTTCATTTTCCTTTGTTTTGAAATTGAAACAGTATCTCTTCCGATGCCCATGTTCTTGTTCATGGTGGAATAAAAAAAAAAGGTTAAATTAATTAGATAACAGAGATTTGTTTAGACTTATTTTCATGGAAAGTACTATAGGATAAATTTATATTATTTAGTCTGTGCCAAAATTATGATTATATGTTAAAAATAATTTGATGTGACCAAGCATATGCACACACAGAAGGTTGCCGGCAAAAGTGCAGTCGGTTAAAGTCGGCCAATTCAGTGTGCCTGACATTCTGTCTTTCCTTCTTTTGTGGCACTGTTCTGCTTGTCAGAGAAGTGCTTTAATCAGCTCTTAGAAACCTGCGGTCCTAAAAATCCCTCCTTTCAATCCCATTGTGTCTACCTACAGTCTATACTGTGCATATAGAATATAATGTCCAACTGCAGTTGCAACAATATTGATTTCATTGCATTGATTTGCAACATTGAGGCAGCACTCAATTAAAGCAAATTATCTGAATTAGCTTCAGGAAATGTGTTCCTTTTGCCATCATTTCCATTTTCGTTTACACTCTTATATGTGCCAATAGCCCCTGTTGGTCTTGGCTGCAGGCGGGATATGATGGAAAATATTGCTCAGCATGTATTTTATGCATGAGAGGGGAACCAATTCTGTGGAATCACGAAACACACTAATCTAGGTAGAACTGATGTTTAAATGGAAGTATTTATGAGGAAGCCATGTGGGGCTACATTTTATGCATTTATGCAATATCTTATTGATTTATGCAACTCCCAAAACCAACTGCATAGCTGGCTGCTTAATTCAGGGTAGGCTGCAGAATCAATAACAGAAGAAGCCAGGAGATGTTTTACATTCATCAAGTACCTATAGGATGCATAAAACATGTTATTTACAGACTCTATTGTTCATGTGCTTGACATTCCTTAAAAGTGTTCAAAACTTCATATGTTGTCGATGTTTCTATGTTTAAATGTCGGTGGTGTTTAATTTCTGTAGCTAACTCTGTAGCTAAATCCAAGCAATACACCAGCAATATAACCCATCAAAATCTGCAAATATACTTCAGGAGTTCAGTGGGTTAGCGGTACAAACTAGCTACTGTCTCAGCACATTAGAATTGCTTCCCACTATGACATCTTTAATGAGAATATTCAGGGGATTAATCTAACCTAACAGTGGGACCGTGTCAAGAGTTATTCACATATTTTTCACCTTAGTGTTTTATTAGAACATACAAGACAAATACAGATTATCTGAATCTCAACTATTACCGGATCCTGGTTTCAACAAATTGTACATCAGTCCGAGAAATGATTAGATCGCACATATACATGTAGCCCATATTTAAAAGCTTATTTTGATATGATCGGTGAACGGCCAATCAGTCTCAGTTCGGCCGATCTTTGCCGGTTACATGCATGCGCCATACACACACACCGAGCATTAGCTACCATGGCTACATACATCTCACCAGCTTGGAAATCATTTTCATACAATTGGTTTAAGGAACACACCGTGAAGAGGACGGTGCATGCTTTAATTCAACAAGTCAGAACACATACACAATGTTGACCAACCTTACTTCCCCATAATCCTTCAAAATAAAAGCACTTACATTTCAATACTTACTATTATGGTTCTAAAACTTTCAAGAAAAAAAAATTGGAATTGGCCAAAATCGGTATCAGCCGCTTGGCCTTTATAAAAAAAAAAATTTTTAAATTGCAATAGCACCTCTATTTAAAGCATGCACCGAAGGTCATGCACTGGCAGGTTTACAATTTTGCATGCACTCGTAATAAATGTACCAACTTTTTTATCATGTGAATCTGTACACTTTTCATCCACCCACTTGAAGAAAGTTTATTCTCCAATTGTCAAGTCAGAGACTCCTCACCTCTGCTAGCTCCTCAGGATCTATCCAATTCCAATATCCAATTAAGGAATGCCATACTCCAAACCTTTCCACTGTTTGAAGCTGGACTGTGCGTGGTACCTTGTGGATCTGTAGAAGAACACTGAACATTGATTCACATTAGATCTTGTTGCCATGTCCGGGGATTAAACTCATTATGAGTTAGGCTGATGTGTCCCGGAAACATGGCACAGGCGGGGGAGATGTTGACCAAGCAGATGATGTCATTAATGTTTTCCTCATTAAGGGTGTATTTCTTCAGCCATCCCATCCTATTAGCTTTTAGTTAGAATTATCATTTTTGTGCCTTGGCCTGTCCAATCTGCAGACTGTTAGAAAGCAATATATTGGTGTATTTGCTCGTATGCATATTTAAATGGAACTGTTGATTGGATAGAGGACTGGGAAATGGTAGGGCAGTGGAAGATGGCAAGGATAGTGCAAGGGTAGTTCAGGCTTTTGAAAGGAATTGAAGATAATCAAGATAGTCCGATGGTTTAATTCATGCCAAGACCCAGCAATGAATAAGTACAGGACTAAATAAAACCCCTTTTTGCCTTGAGTCTTACTTAGCGTCAGATTAAATGCCATATACTCCATAACTAGCGTCTGGAGATTGGCACATCCTAAATGAACTTGTAGATTATGCATAAGTAGGTCTTTGGAACGCAGTGGCCTTTTGAGGAAAATGATTTGCAAACATTAATTTATGCTCCATGTAATAATGCATCACAGCAGTTTGAATGAAGCAGAATCCAGATTCTAACTCTAAAGTGTTTGAAAGTAGGCATGCTGAGAAAAAGATAAATGACTAATTCTCCCATGTCACACAGCTACCAAAAGCACACTCATGACTCACTGTAAAGGTCAGGGGTCACCATAGTTACAGCTGGACTGGCAGGTTTCGTGACGGGAGTTCCTCATGGGCTCTTTCGTCACACTGTTGTGCGCAGGCAACTCATCTCAGCGTATCAGAAGTAGTTCGGCCTGAGGAATGCTGCAGTCTTTTAATTGCTGTTTTTATATATTTCTGTGGACGTTAAATCTCCTAGAGTTGATTTCCTTGGCCGATGTTACAGATGAGTATTAGTTAATGTAGATATTATAATCCTTAAGTATCATGGGATTTGGGGATGAGAATAGCTCGCACTAATCACCAGAGGCACCTGTTTATCACATTACATTTTTGGGCATCTAAAGTAACTTTGGTAGAAGGGTACTTTGCAACATCGTAGAGAAGCTGGAAGACTCACACTACGCTAATTTTAAACCTTAATTGTAGTTGAATGCAACACCAGCAGAGATTTAAAGCAGGTGTGTTCAACTCTTCACTCATTCATATGAAGGATTGGAGTGAGACCAGAGTCTGTACGATGCACTTTGACCTCCATAAGTGGTCAAAGGCATCTCTGCCTGCCTCCCTACACTAATCCCCCACATGGTGGCAAAAACATTTTTGTTCATTTCATGCGTATTGTCTTTAACACATCAGTTCTCTGGAACTGTACCTCAGAGGCTATTTATGATGTCATTGTTGTCTTATTGTTTTTTGTCATACTGGCACTGACCCCCTGAGAAACAGCTGCCCAAGACATTTTTAGTCTCAAAAGAGAGAGTGTGACAGATGTTTTTTTAAATGTTTAAATGAAAAACATCAGATTTGCAAAATTATAAGCCCAAAAAGTCGAAAGCTGAAAGTAAAAAAAACCTGATACAATCACATTCGCTGTGAGCGGGAAGTTTAGATATTGAGTGACAGATTGATACACTTCCTAAAAGTAAGAACAAATTTAGTTCAAATTTGATGCGTATGAATCGGGCAATCCATCTTTTCTTCTTCTTGTCCTTCTTCTTGTCCTTTTTTTCGGCACCTCCCTTTCTGGGCCACCACAGCGGATCATTAATTCCATCCATCAACTCTGCATCTTCATCTGTCACAGCAACCAACTACATGGCCTGTCTCCCCACATGCAGAATACTCCTCATTAGTCTTTTTTACAATATTTAAGTCCAATAATTCATATTTTACTCACTAGGGGTAGCTTTTCACAAAAAATACTGATTTAATAATAATATGGACATGACTTCACATTTAATTTGTGGAATTCAATCAAGGGAATTGCTTGTCCAATGCAGGGTATTGGGGGCTTTCTAGGGATATACCCTTGGTGTAATTCCTAGTTCAGGTACATTATCCCAACCTCCTATACCATCACCATATTTGTTGTTATGGAAACCTTTGTTTCTTCACTGCCATCTTGTGGGTGTATTGATAACAGCAGGAAATGTGGAAAGAAAAAATATCTAGGTTCATACATAGACGGAGAATAACTGCTGGAGGAGCATGTGCATGTTAAATACAGAATCACTGGTGGTTTACCTTCTTCACTTCAAGGCCAAATCTTTTCACCTTTTCTCAGACCACCGCATTGCAACCTCTGTTTGAGTCCTGTGCCAGCTGCTGGCCCGCCGCCATCCTCCCACTACACAGCACTCCATCCATAACCATGATTGTATTCTACTTACAACGGGAATCTGGATTTTGCACGAAGCTCTTCCTCTGTCTCCCCATAGATCAGCCACTATCTGCAGCCAGTTGCTGTCGCTGTCACTGTCACTACCCTCCTGCAGAGCAAACTGCTGACAATTCATAATCTCTTTCTCCTCTATTGCCTGCCTTTTAACGGGCAGAAACCTCAAGCAGATCCAAGACTCAGGATGGACGGCCTACTGCCATGACCGGTTCGGTTTGAATAGAGAAAGAGAGAGAGAGAGCGAGAGAGAAGCAATGATATCATCTATGCTAATCAACTTTCTTCCGCTTCTCTAGGAAGAAAGTGATGCTTTATCTCTAAAGGTATTCAGGCCATAAATTCACAATCTCCGATTGAGTTCAAATTTGGTGGGTATGAATCAACTCAATGAGGTTTATCTTGTATATATCATATTTTACTCTGAATGTTTATATTTTACTCACCAGTGGAGTTTTTTGTTTTACAAAAAACTGTGGTTTTTGGAGGGGGTGACGAAAAGATGTATAATTAATAAGGAAAAACTTAAAATGCTACAATTTGCTCTATTACAGCAGAAAGGATAAGTGCATGTGTGTTGACTGCACCCGTGAGGCACAGCAGACTAACTTCACTAAGGATTTAAATCCCATAACAAGCCGACAGGATCTTAATGTTGATGAATGTTCTGTGTTCTCCTACACATCCACAAGTTCACACACATTCTAAAAGTCGTACGGGGAAATAGTTTGGAGCACAGATGGGTCATCAGTCACGACTCAGGAATGCCTCCCATTTGACTCTCATTTTATTACAGCACCAACTTCTGAAAGCGCTCCCCAGACAATATGCAAGGACAATTTCAGCGCAGTTTGATGTGAACTTCTTTACTGGTTCCTCTTAAAGTGTTCCTGCTTCTACTATTAGACTTCAGATATCAGGCATTATGTACATTTATTCAGAGGGTGCTAGATGGGTTTTTGATTAGCTAATCACTGAAACAGGGGAAGGAGAGGCCCTAAAGCACTGCCTGTCTCAACTCAGCCTACTGGAGCCTATCCCAACCCTGAAGTCACTGGCTCCAGCTTCTGGCCCAGCCTGTTTTTGGTTCCCTATTAGCAACCGTTTACAGGGCGGGCAGTTTTTCCATGGTGGAAAAGCCAAAAACTGGCTCCAATTTAGGCACTGGCTGGAAACTGGTTTGGTCGGAATGGGGCCTTAATGCTCCATACTGGTTGTCCCGAGGTCAAGACTGGTGAATAAGGGTGATCAAGCTTTTGCCATCAGGGCAATCATGGCTTTAATATGCTTTAAGCAAGGATTTAAAAATAGGCAGTGTGCCTGTTTTCAAATCTTAATAATCATAATAATTATCATTATTATTATTGTTATTACTATTATTATTATTATTATTATTATTATTATTATCATCATTAACATTATTAGTACTTTGAGATGCATTATAAATTAAATGTATTATTATTATTATTATTATTATTATTATTATTATTATTATTATAATTATTATTATTATTAGAATTATTATTATAAGCTCCACACAAAAAGGCCCTAAAGCCATAACCCAGAATCTTCTATGATATCTGTGTTTACAGATGCCAGTGCACCGCAAATCTTGAAACATACGTGAAAGACCATTCAAAGATTTTCTAAAATTGTTTATGCCCATATTGAATATTCCTGTACTCATCCACAAACTTAATATCTGGTTAGAAATCCTGTTTCACAATTTAATCTGACCATAAACACACAAATATGTCTATATGTTCATTCTCAACAAAAATTCCGACAATGGTGGCCAACCATAAAACCATCCTTTTTACGTCGTCTGAACAATACACCTGCTAAAGAGCAGTAAAAACATCGCACCACTGGCATTAATCAGTTTGTCATCCGAGGCTGCAATCATTACCTGCTGCCTCAGGATAACAGTGCACCAACAATGTCAGACCAGTCCTCAGTTAAAGGCGAAAACAGAGAGAGATGATTAGAGAACGTTGCTGCTTAACATGAAAATCTTTCTTCTGTGGTTTGTACCAGGGTTAAGAGAGCCAAATCATACATTATGCCACGTAACCTTGGGAAATATGAATATAATGTAATCTTAGGGACATGCATGTTACCTTTATTGGTATGGATCATTCCCCCTCAGGGTAGTTTGATGTTTTGGGTAATATTAAAAATCCCTGATTACTTCATGAGTTAATTATAAGGGCAGGTTTTTACCTGAGTTGGCTCTATCAAATGAAACGAACAGTGTCATCAAATCGGTCTTTTCAACTGCTATTCAAACCCACTCGACGAAATTATTTAGAACATTCAAGTGATTAGATATCATCCTTATGAACTTATGACATTAAAGTTTTATACTTCTGTCGTTTTCTCACATCGCCTGTGCCAGATACACTTCTTCTTTTGCGTGTTCCCTTTAGAGGTAACCACAGCGGATCATCTGTTTCCATCATGCCCAGTCCTCTGCATCTTCCTCTGTCAAACCAAACAACTGCATGTCCTCTCTCACCACATCCAATAATCTCCTCTTTGGTCTTTTTCTACTGCCTGGGAGCTCCAGCTCAAGGATTTTTCTACCTATAGATCCATTATCCCTCCTTTAACGTGTCCAAACCGTCTCAATCTGGCCTCTCTTACTTTGTCTCCAACACGTCTAGCCTGGGCTGTCCCCCTGATGTGCTCATTTGTAAACCTGTCCATCCTCGTCACTCCCAAAGGAAATCTTAACATCTTCAACTCTGCTACCTCCAGCTCTGTCTAATGTCTTCTGGTCAGAGCCGCCGTCTCCAAACCATACAGAAGGGCTGTTCTCACTACCATCTTGTAAACCATTCCCTTCACTACTGCTGCTCTTCTGTCACAGATAACCCCTTAAACTCTTCTCCACCCTGCCTGCAGTCGATTCTTCACCTCTTTTCCCCACTCCCCATTGCTTTGAACAGCAGCCCCCAACTACTTAAACTACTGCACCTTCACCTCTACTCCTTGCATCCTCAACATTAAACCTGCCTGCCTTTCATTCCCACTCATGTTTTCTGTCTTCCTGCGACTGACCTTCATTCCTCTTTTCTCCAGCGCATACCTCCACCTCTCCAGGTTTTCTTCCGTCTTACTTTCTACCACCTCCCTTGTCTCATTACAGACCACATTGTCATGCGTGAACATCATCGTTAATTGGAAACTCCTGTCTGACCTCATATGTCAGCCTGTCGATTACCATAGCATACAATAAGGGGCTCAGGGCCGATACTTGATGCAGTCCCACCAAACCACTCTTTATCTTTTACACATTAATTTTCCCTTAAGTCGGTATTTCAAAAAGAAAAGTTAACTGGAGGTTGTTGTGCCATCGACCGCCATCAGAGCTGAATTCATCGATACAGATAGTTTGTAAAAGTCCTAGGAGCATTGATTCATCTCCCATACTGATTACTTGGTTTACCTCTAGCCTTTAGTTCAGTGTTGACTGAACCAAAGAGTGCAAAGACATCTCTACTCAGTCTGATGCTTCTCTACCAAACGTAGCAACTCTTCACTAACAGCGGCCTGAGGGTGACAGTATACTGGTTATATGGTTGAATGGGCCTACAGTTGTAACCAGTAACATATATTATGCAGAAGGTGAACATTTTGTCTTGAGGTTGTTCTGTCGAAAGCTGGATAAAAGCTCAAGCTTTAGATCATAGAGATCTGACAGGGTCCAAATCATGATGGCTAGACGACTGGGTCAAAGTGGTCAAAGGAAGGGCAATTGGTGAACCAGGGAGAGGGAGAGAAGAATGAGAGAGAAGGCTAATCGATGTTATGTGATCTAAAGGAGGAGCCGCTGCAACACAGCTTGCCGAAAAAGTAAATACAGGTTCTGATAGAACGTTGTCAGAATGCTTATGCATCAAAGAGCTGTTTTAGAGGCATAACAGGTACCTACATAATATTATACAGGTGGTTTTAATGTAATGGCTGATCGGCGTTTGTCAGATATTTGTTTTCAGCTTGTGCCGTGGGCGTCAAGTGGACTTTAATTCAAGTAATGCAGCTTTAAACCTTGGATTGCATATTAATGCCAGTGTGCACAGCATCGGGCCCGTGTTAGCACAGACTCAGAACCACATTACAATAAATTTGAGACTCAAACAATGTCTGATTGGGATTTATCAGATGTGGGGACAGCTGGATTTGTGCAGCAGCTCGTAATACAGTTGTTCAGTCTAGAGAGAGAGTTTTTTTCTGGGCTAATCCATGGAGCCCCAATAGAATTTGTATAATAAATGGACTGAAGTGTGTGAGTGTCATTCTGCTTTATTTCTGCCAGCTATAAGTAAATAATTATTTTAGGAGTGTTGTTCAAAAAAACAAAACGTGAGACAACATCTTCCCTTGCTGATAGCTATTGTGCTAGATGGGAGATGAGAACAAATGTGTGTATGTGTGTGTTTGTGTGTGTGTATATGTGTCTTCTTCAAGTCATGACGTTTATATGTTCTCCTCCTGTGTCTTTTCAGACTTGCGTCGAATGACGGCAGGTTTCATGGGCATGGCAGTGGCCATCATCCTCTTTGGTTGGATCATCGGTGTGCTGGGCTGCTGCTGGGACCGAGGCCTCATGCAGTATGTGGCCGGCCTCCTCTTCCTCATGGGAGGTGAGCCCTGAATACACAAACAGACACACAACGAACCATCACCATCTCATCAGTCGGCCTTATACTGATGGAAGCATATCAAGAAGATTTAAGAAGCATATTTGTCCTTCATACAGTAAATAAAGGTTTATTCAGCCATTTCTGATGTGGTGATGAACATCCATAGATCGCCAGAAATTACTCACCCCTACAATCTGTGGCAAGAATTGTATAGCAATCCTCTCAAGTCATAGGAATAATAACTGAACTGTAGAAGAAATGATAGCTCTAGAAATAATTTAACAGAAAATTATAATTTAAAATAATTTAACAGAAAATTTTTTCAGTCAGAATGGAGATTTCTGTCTCTTTTCTTATTTTTCTCTCTCCACTGTAGTGAAGCGCTCACTCTTGGGATTTATTATGCTCCTGTAGAACAAAGAGTACAGTCTAACCCTGCTCCTCCTCTGATGAAGCTTTGTGTCTCTTTTTTTTATAAGTATGCTCTTGTAAGCACATTTAAATTTCCAGCTCGACTAACATGAATTATGGCGTCTCAGTGGTTGCCCTGTTGAATCTCGGTGTCAGAGACCCCTTTATAATGTTTTTTCATCATCAAGTTTATGGTCATCAAGTTTATGTTAGAGTTAACCAACTCAGAGTTGATTGAACTCAGATCAGCAGTTCTGGAAAAGAAACTCGGAGTTTCTAATCACAGGGTTGATCAACCTAGAGCTCAGGGTTAAACTCAGAGTATTTCAAACCTGCCTCATTACTCTACTGCCTGCATTGCATTTTGATACAATTTTGTTTTTTGTCTCTGTGTCTCTGCTGAATCGGCTCGAGGACAGCCAATGAATGAAACAGCATTTCAAAATGATTCATCACCAAAGTATGGTCTAGAAAAATCCTCCACCTGTGTGCTGGTGAAAGGTTTTGATGACATGATGATGTCATAACATTTTCCTTTGTGTTTTTCAGCCTTTTGTTTTGAAGTAACTTCGTCTCAGTTTTAATTGGCTTTATTCTGTCTTCTGAATATCTGAGTAACTTTTGTCACACTTTTATTACTTATCACAATTCTATTACATATAAGACATATATATATTGACATATATATATATAATATATATTATATATATATATATTATATACATATATATGTATATACATATTAATATATATATATATGTGTATTTCAACAAATAATATTTATATTTTTGTAACTTTGATTTTTAGAAAATATATTATTTGCATTTTTGGCACATTTATTTTTAATTTAAATCTTTTTTATAAATGATTATTTACATCATTAGCACCGTTATGTTTATTTTTGACACTCACACATTATTACCTTCTTAAAAAATATTATTTTTATTTTAAGCACCTTTATTGTTGTTTGCGTCTTTCTTTTACACATTTTTATTTACATATTTAACATCTTTACTGTTATTTGCACCTTTTTGGGATTCAGGCAGGGTTTTTTTTTTGTTCATCTTTGTGCCTCTTCACCTCTTCACCAGCCAGATGCATCATCCTATTCGGTGAAGTAAAGACATAGAGCTTTTTGAACTCTAAAGAGAGACGGGTTGGCAGTTTGCTCCTACCTCTACTCTCCATGCCGCACCAAGCAAACCATCTGAACATGAATGTGCATATCCTGCATCCACCCGAGGACACAACACACACCCACACACACACGCAAATGCACACAGGCCTATGAATGTGTTGTAACTAACGCACACGTACTGACATGTGTGCTGTACAGCTCCGGCTTGGCAGGAGGGTAGCCCACACTCAATTATGGGAGGCCCTGGATTAGGTCTATGCCCTACAGTTGTATAATGAACAGGCAATTAAAAAGTCAATTATGTTGCTTGGCAATAAAAGCTCAGGAAATCAGTTGGGTCACTTGGCCAAATCACCGCGGGGTCACAGAGCTCCTAGAAGGAGGCTGCCTCTACATCACCAAAAGAAACCATTCATTCATATAAGATGCAGGACACTTCCAGAATTTAAAGTAGAGGCTGTTGCTGGTTGGTGGGGGAATTTTTTAGCCCATAGTTTGTGTTTTGAAGTTGAAATACTGTTTCTCTCCAAGTCTGATGATGAGGCATGAAGCACAGAGGCAGGGACAAAAAGCAAAGATGTACCACAATGCAATGCAGACAGTAGAGTGGTTTGGCTGCGGTTTACTTAGAACCCCTTTCTGTCCCATGAGTCACGAGTGAACAGCTCTAGGTTCTGTGTGAACGTCTAAAGACGTAGTGAGTATAAAATTCAGGCCTTATAACAGCGACTGGATTCTTCTTGGCCTTAAGTTTCCACATTCTTACAGCAGCTCGAACTCTTATGCATCCTGCGACACACTGAAGGACCGCCGACTGAACCGACGCCCTCTGAGGGCAGGGTGGATCACACACTGATTTCTATTTGGCTCACTGTGATGTAAATGGCGTGGAGGTTCGGGTTCTTGTGACATGACATACCTACTTCCTGTCTCCCAATGCTTGATCATAGCTTGGCTTGGTCTGACATCTGTCCTATTCACTCTCTCATTCGCACAGAAGATAGAGTTTGGAGATAAATGCTCTGCTGCCATCTCTCTGTCACTTTCTAACTGCAGTGAGTGTTAACAGTGGGTAAAGTCTTATTTAGAAAAGAGTTTCGAGAAAGTCTTGATAAAAGGCAGGATTCATCGCTTTGTTGGTCTCATACCCTGCAATTTCCCCATTTTGGGACTAATAAAGGTTTATCTTATCTTATTTTATCTTATCTTATACTGTGCGTTGTCAAAATAAAATGTTTCGTTTCGATTGATTCATTTAGAAACATTAAAACGAAAAAAAAGATGAACACAACAAAAAAGATTGAATGAATGAATTTGATTTAAAAAAAAGTTATTATAAATCATTCACAGAAGCTGAAAGACGATTGAAGCAGATTGTTTTTACCAAGTTTTACCAAACCAGGTCTTTTGTTCCGTAATACACTAGATATACACAAGAGGGTTTGTTGAATTTACATGATGATAATATTACAACTGGTTTCACCGTCATGTGGGGTTCAAAAATAAAGAAGACTTACCGGATATTTGAGTTCATGGAAGAATTCTAAAATCCTTTTGGAAAAAAAGATCATTCCAGAAACCCAGTAAAAAGTAGTAAAACAAAGTAAAACATAAGGACATGAGGAACCCACCTACAAATTAAAACAGGAAACATTTACAGACAATTTAGAACAAGGCCCTTCATAATAAAGTAAAACGAACTCTTACCCCATTATTTTCTTTTAAGATAAATAGATGAAATACAAAATTTATTACATCCATACGTTACATTTTCTAAATGAAGTTAAGTTAAATTTTTAAAAAAGCCTCTGGCTTTAGATCAAATTATTTTGTGGGACTAGCTAACAAAAGTGGGCGTGAGCGTATTAGTTCAGCACATAATACATTTGTGGTGAACTAGGTTTGCTTCAGAATGTTTGTCTTCAGCTCAATATATAGGTTCTTGAAAAAAGTATTTGTCTTTGTATAAGGCACAAATAACGTTTGTCTCTTCATTGATTTCCTCATATACTAAAATGCATTTGAATTCAAACATTTTTAAATGCATTTTAAAGTTAATATTCATATATGTGATAAATTTTTATTAATTTCAATGTTAATTAATAAATACATTTTTTTAATTGTCTGACACCCCTAGCATTTATAGTTCTTAACCTGTCACTTTAAATTAAGCATTGCCTGAATTACATAACAAAAATAAACCCAAAATATCTCCTTGGCTGTCAAGTTGTGGCGCTAACCTTACCGTCTATCGATCGGTAAGACCTACAATACATTATTTTCAGTTTCTGTAACATTGTACCAGTTAATCTGTCTTGTTGATCTGTGATTAAAAACAAAGCTAACGTCATCATCTTGAAGTAACATCATGAAAGGAAACAATCCATACGTTTGCTCAGAAAGACTTTGATAACATTAAATTGAATAAAAAAGACCACAAAGTCTTTGTTATGTACACGTCTCAGAGGGAAAGGACCGGGAGGATTACATTTTTTACACTTGGATTGCCCATGTACACAAAATATTCGGAAGTTCGGATTTGACCCCAAAGAAGGATTTCGATGCAAAATATCACCTTTAGCCACCAGGGGGAGCTATATTCACATAATAATACGTTATACTTGTAGAGCGCTTTACACGAAACTCAAAGACACTTTACAGAGTTTAGTTTGGACGGAGTATATACAAGCATTGGCCTTCAGGTAAAAAGTGGTTTTATTATTTTGAGATGTCATTGAGGATGGAGGTTCTGAGGCGGATCCGCGGTGTCTCACTGGGTGCCACGGATTTCTTCTAGTGCGACAGACCTTTCAGTATCTCCTTCTATCGTTTCAGGAACCTTCTGCATCATCTCCCTCTGCACCTGCGTTGCTGGCATAAACTTCGAGCTCTCCCGTTACCCGCGGGACCTATTCGGCCTGCCTGACGACATCGGCCACGGCTACGGCTGGTCCATGTTCTGCGCCTGGGGAGGCCTCGGCCTTACCCTCATCGCCGGCTTCTTCTGCACGCTGGCTCCCTCCGTTCAGCCCATTCCCCGATCCACCTGCCCCAAGTCCAGACAGGAGAATGGCACCGTCTGCTAAAGAGAAGACTAACTGAACCCACACATTGACAACAAGCAAACATAAAAGAAAAACCTGCTCCATGTCTCATCTTTCGTCTCATGTCCAGCCTCTCCTGGTTCTAGATATTTTTTATTTGTGAGTGTGCGTTAAAAAATGGGTGTCTTAACGATCTGCTATTTTGAAAATATCAGGAAAAAAAATACTGAAGAACTGAAGAATATGATCAAAAAATGTCCTGTGTTTGATATGTTGTTCTCAAACGGACCATGACCTTGTAAAGGAAACTCATGGAGACACTGAAGGACAACATTTTGGATTGATTCTAACAAAAGCGGGGCGTCGGGGGGCTCTTATATGAACTGGTCTACTATGACAGCGGAGAACTTAATTAATTGGAACTGAAATGGAGAAAAGAGTGAAAATCAAGCCAAGACATATGAGGTATCTCCTACAGTTTGCCTCTTGGAGCCTCTTGTGGGATAATTCACAAGGACTAGACATGGAGCCATGTGACTTCCTGGGCTGGGATCATATTTAGTGGCCATCTGTTAATAGTCAGTGTTCCAGGGTTCCCTCCAGTCCCTGGGGGTACGCAAAAGAGGGGAGACCAAGAGACTCCACTGTTGTAAATTACTGTACAGAATATTCCAGAGAAAAGACAACCAGGGAATGTCATGTTGGACATTTTCATCATCATGTAGGTCCGTTCTGTCCATTTTATACAGTACTTGCATTCCACATACAGCAAAGTGTATTTTCCTTTTCACTGGACCCATCATGTTGACTGAGAGTCCGTTCAGAGCAAATGTTTTTGTTTTTTTCCATTCTAGTCATAGACGTTAATGTGAGTGTGCGAGTGTGTGTACGTGTGGGGAGTCTCTATAGTAACAATTGTTAACAAAAAAAAAGAAGATGAAATGGTAAAGTGGAGCCTTGCCTTATGGAGTACTGATAAACACAGACGACGGAGAGATGAAGGTTACTGCTTAACCCAACTGACTTCTGCCCTGTCTCCTTATCTGGAGCTTCCAAGTAGACATGACAGATGAAGTAGAGTTGTTTAATGTTCAACTTTGGACTTGCATCCCTGAGGTCACAGCATCTGACGAGAACACGCTCCAGGATTTCTCCTTGGGTTACTCTGAAGATCCTCTGTGTCTTATGCCCGGTTCAGACGACACGATTGTAGCACCTTTTTTTAAATCAATCTGGTCATTGCAGACAAATTCCTTCCATTGTGTCTGAACATGCGGAGAAGGAACAACGATTGGGTCGTCCATGACACCGGTCTGACGCGGGGCAGTGAGTAGTCGCCAGAATGTCACTAGTGCTGGATGAAACAATGATTAAGAATTTGTCTTTCAAGGAATACTTCTATAGAGTCATGAAAGAGCGTTGTTCATAACATCATCACTTGGCCTGAATGAAAGGTCCGAGTCAAACTCGTGTTTCCAGCTATTCGGCGAATACAAGGCACAAATTGATGCCACTGATCTGACAGGGCGAGTCTTGAAAGACCATTGTCGAAGTACCAAAAATTGGGATTGGGATTTTGACCCGAGAGCGATTTTGGCTGCGAAATATCACCTGCACCCACTAGGGGGAGCTATATTAACATAATACAACCTTTGGATGTGACTTAAACCCAAAAATTCAGCATTGTGCACTGTTCAAAATAGAATTTGCACAAACTAGGTAGGAGCCTGATTATGGGCCTTCAGATGAGAACAGGATTTATTCCTGTGCCTTCGTAGTCATGATTGCCCTGCCTCCTCATCGAAGTCACATCACTTGACCTGAATTAATAGTCCGGTTCGGACTTGTAGTGGTGCCAGCTTTTCCACCAAGACATGGCTCAAATTTGTGGCGCTGTGATCGCCTGATCTGATGTAGTCTGAACCAGGCATTGGAGTCCTCAGGTTTTGCCCCAGCTCACCAACATCTAAGACCAGAGGCCTTTACTGTGAAGCAAGATCATCCTAGCCAGGATAGCATCCATATCTGGCTTCTCTAAACCAAAACACTAAAACGTCTCCCTACGCAGTCACACATAGGCGGAAGTCGACTCAAACCCTCAACAATCATGGAAATGTGCCCCTTTATACACTGAGAACATTACCACCTATGTCAGCTTTAGTTATTAACACTCTCAGCAGATACAACACCACCTCATTGTGTAGTTTTTAGATAGCATGCCAGCATTCTGCCAGGAAAATATATCTTGTGTGTGTCTCAAACAGTGGAATAACATATCAACAGCAATTATCACACTTCCTGTTACATAGCGGATCACCTCTAGTGGTAAAAGAGAGCCCAGACTTATTCCTTTTGACCCAATATGGAGTTCATTTTATTCATTTTCATCTTTGCGACTAGCTGTTTGGCCGTTTTTGTGCCTTTCACACAGAAGGTCCGACTTTAAACATGTTGGGTAAAAGGGGGCCATGGACCACTCTATAGCAGAGATGTATCAAAGTTTAATACTACTTGGTAAGTATTATAATATTAAACACGAGCTAAAAACAAATGCAGGAAGGACCGTTGGAACAAAAGATGGTGTGAATGTGTAAATGAAGATGTCTTAAATGTCACTGCCACATCAGTAAGGCAAGAATAGCGCTGACTATAGTATGTGTTCCATTAAATTAATACATAAATTAAATAATTAGGAATAAGTAATTTCTTAATAACGGATAATGAAAAGAATGAATTTGTTTGACGCCTTATACGCAAACGAATAGTGTTTCTATCAGTGGGTTGTTGATCGATATCAGTAAACAAAAGCACAATGAAAGGGCTTTGATACTTCTTTCAGCCAACGAAAAATCATCACCTCTCATAATCCAGCCTACATCTACCTATTGATCTCCTACTTCCTGTCTAACCAGAGATCTATAGAGGATGCTCAGAAAAGCGTGGACTCAACCTTTCCTGGTGGGATCACTAACCCTACATGTCGTTGGGTTCAGCAGATGATACAGTGAAGAGATAACGGACAAGTCATAGAGGTGCAGCAAAAATGATACCAAACGAGGGTATCTAGTTATTGATTAACAAACACAGCTCCTGACCCTGCATGTTATTTTTCTCATCAATATGCATTTATTATAATTCTGTTTGTGGAAGTATTATTAACTTTTAATGTCATTATTATCAACTTATTGCCGAAAAGTCTAAACATTCTATATCATGTGACATATAACTCAAATACAAATGTAGCACTCGGTGCTACTACGCTGGGTTTATTAGTTGTCTCACTTGTAATTTATCTCTAAACCTTCGTTTAGTCAACCGATGGTGGTTCATGAAGTCAAACTCTATGGCAGCACACCGGAGAGTCAGTGGTAAAAGCGGGTCATTCTGTTTAACCATCAACTGAGGCTTAGTTTATCAGTTAACCTTACATGGACCCGGCTAGTTTCTCATCACACTTTACCATAGCAACTGAGATTAAACTAGGATGGACCTACATTATGGATCCTAATCATCCTAATGCTTTATGGAACAGGCCTATACTCCAGAGTTGGTAAGGTAAGAGATGTGATTAAGACTAAAGCCTTTATTCCACCTGGTACAAAATGAAAATGAGGACTTTGTCTAATCTGTGTACGCTGGATCTGACGTTGGGGAGGAGGGAGATGCTTGGTAACGGGGGTTTCTTGACAACGTTTGCGCCGCTTCCCGAACCTGACAAGAATCCATTCGGACAATCTCATTATGTCCTGCAAGACAATGTTATGTTAAGCAGAACAGCATGACTGACGTATTCTGCTTGACAACACATCCTGACAAACGCCACACACACTGTTAACACAAGAAATCAGCGAGCCAAGAGCCGCTGTGTCCATGTGGCCAATCATAAATCCAAGTGCAGCAGAGTTGTGAATATGAAACCCCAGATAAGACTCAACTATGACTCCTGTTTCACAGTACCGGCCTCCGACAGGGAACCCCAATAGAGCTAAACCACAAACAACCTGAGCTGGAATCTGTTCAAAAGTTATTCCAGTCAATTACAACTTGGGTATTATTTTATAGGCCCCTATTCTTATGAGATCACCGACATTCTTTGGATGAAGGGGAATCTGCAGATGAGTGAGTTGTGGGAGACGCTGTCCACCGTCGGACAATGAGAAAAGTCAAATGGTTTGATGAAAAACGGATGTACGGCTAACTCTGTCACATTTACTGCTAGCTGATAGCATGCTCTGTGTCTGTCAATAAAATAAATACCTGAAGTCAAACATGATGCCCTAAGTGTTTCTACAGAACACCTGTAGATGTGTGACAAACATCTCATGGCCCAGTGTCTCATCCCTGTGTACAACCTGTCTGATCTGATCTGATCTGATCTGATCTGATCTGATCCGATCGGCTGGCTTGAGGGGGTTTGGATGAACATTTCTCCAGAACTTCACTTGGTAAATAATAATAGTTAGATCCAAGTTGTACGGCACCAGAATTAAGTTTTAATGATCAAAAAACTCCCTGATTGGACATTATGATTGCAGTTTCCCAGATAATTTCCCTCTGTACGCTGGTTTGCTGCAGAGCTGACTCTACACACATAACATAAACAAATGTAGAAAAAAAAGTAGTTTTGTCTGTGAACGATCACACAGACCGGAGCAGTGCTTCAGGAGAGAGATGTTACATCTTTGTTGCAGCTTTTAGTATTAAACATCACCAGATATCGGAGCCATGTGTCTTAGTAAAGGGTCTGCATTGTCCGGTGTTTGTTGTACAAAATACAGAGGAGGCAAGATGTCAGGTCAGATGAAATTCTTACGTGGAAGAAGTTTTTGACAGCCATTAAAGCAGAGCCATGATCCCAAACTTGCTGCTCCTCCACAGGTGACTGAGCCAATTTAGGCATTTGGAGCATATGATAAGCGAATATAAGCGAAGACAAATTAATTGAAAGTAGTTCCTTTCTTTTTTTTTACTACTACTAGTTTGTCAGTTTGTTTGTTTCTACTATTATACAGTATAAAAAAAATACAGGAATCCATGGAAGGTAGTTGGAGGATGGTGCATGAGCCCAGAAAGACTCGGTGTTTCAGATTTCAGTGTGGATCCAAAAAATGTTCTTATTCTTTAACATTTTTCAACATATTCCTTCTTATGTGGAGTTGAATTTATTGAACGGATTAAAATTAAACTTTGTAGAGGGTGGGGCAAACAGGTGTAGGATTCTTAGACCCGACCTGGACTGGCTATGACAGCACAAAGTGACAAACGGAGTATCTTAAAAGAGCCATGGTGACACAAAACCCGATGATATGGTCATCTGGCTCGTTCGCATTGTAAACAAATTTAAAATGTTTATTGTCCTGATGTACATTCGCTCGGGCAGGATAAAATTTGGCTATAAATAAAAAAAATGTTACAAAAACTTAATACATGTATAAGTGTAGTTAATGGCTTCCTGCAATGCAAGGAAGAAGTCCTACAGAAAAATGTATGAATAGTTCATTAATGAGAATGTCGCTTCACACCACAAGCCGACAAAAACACATTGAGAGGCCTAAAAATACAAAAAATAAATGCAAAATACAACATAATACTACAATACACTGTGGCTAAGAGTGTTTCTTTGATGGGCTGGGAGAGCGTTAGAGGCTGTTAACGCAACAAAAAACTTTTTTTTCACACAAAACGTTGAACTTTGTTGTATTTTTGCCTTTTGGTTACATGACAACAGGGTCTGAAAAGCCGAAGTTGCAAGAGTGTGATTTTTTGAAACGCCACTGTTTCTGTCTCCTTGTAAAGCGGAAAACACAACCCTAGTGAAAACGCTAACCTAACAGCCACACACCAATCAGGGCCTCATGCGGACAAGGCTGGGATGAGCCTGGTCTAACTGGGCCCTCTACAAGATCCTCGCCTGACACAATAGAGTCTGTAATTTTTGCTTCTAATTTGCATAAAGGCAATCAGATGAGGAGGAAGCCTTTCAAAACAGGATCAATTATTGTTGCCTCTGTCACCCGCAGATATGTTGAAAATGAGAAAGTAGTGTCGATGAAACCGCGGTACAGACAACACACAGCACAACGGCTGCTTGTCGCCATTACCATCGCCATCATAGTCAACAATGTAGAATCTATACGCTAAAATATGGCTGGCTTAACCCCAACTCAAGGCAACAAACCGTCCTGACCGCATGTCATGTACACCTGGGAGTCTATAGAGGTTAACTGGGCTGTAGGACTTACAGGGTCAGCACATGAATCATGCGGCTTTGCAGGTGATTTACTGGTACATACGAGCGGGAAGGTTTAAAAAAAAAATGGTACAGTATTCCCCCGGCTTTAGCAGTCGCACATTAAGTATACTAATAATAAAAATGTTAACTGTTTGTAATCATCAGAACCCCACCACCTGAGAGCATGGAAGGGCTTTCTTTTCTTCTAACATAAAAATAACCTTAACTGGAGCTTAAACTAATTTGTCATTATCCTGGAATAATCACGCTTCATCCAAGTGTCTTTCATCAAGAACTCCCCTGCTTGAAAGATTCTTCTCAAAGACTAAAGCGGAACTGACCAGTTTTTGTACATAATGTTAGTGACATCATTTTATGTAATGGCATTAATTGTTTAAAAGGCTTTCCTGAGGTAATGATGCAACAAACTGTCATTTGTGATAATGTTGAAGAAAAATAAAGATTATTATGAAAGACTGAGTCGCTGTGATCAGTAACCACAGATGTTGTCCACACAGATCAGGCCTCAGTTTGACTCTTCAAGGTCAAGGGGCTCCGTTTTTCTGTGTAATCATGATTTAATATTCAATCCAAGAATGTACAGTGGCCTTGAAGTGTCAAACGTATGGTCAAAGCTCCCATGTAAAACATCAAATACTATTTGTTTCCGCTTCCCAAGCAGACCCAAGCAGTCATGGAAGAATTCTGAAAGACGGGGACCGGTCAGTGCCGGGGACATATCCCTTTACTACTGCAGCTATCCCTCACCTGCTGAGATGGAAACAGTTAGCCGGCAACAACTCATTCTTTATCTTTTCTTCTTCTTCACTTTAGAGGCGAATTGGTTCTTCTTTGTCTTTCTGTAACTTCTGCTTAAAATTGTGAAAAGCCGCCACAAACAAGGCAACGCAACATTGCAGCTTCCATGGAAGTGGACCCACTCCCTCAGGGGATTGATCCCGTAATAACCTAGTGCTATTTCTACGGAAGAGGATGAGGGCCACAAGCGGCGACGGGAAATTTCTTTTGGAGTTCTGACTTTAATCTCAGATTTATTCTCAGTATAGTTCTACGTAATCATTTTATGGAATACTGAGAATAAAGTCAGATTTATGAGTTTAACCTGAGTATTCTGACAAAATCCTAGAGAGAATTTTTGGAAAATGCTTTGCAAATAAATATTTGTTGGGAATGGAAAAAGTTTTCCGAGAGGCAGACACCAATCACTGACGAAAGTTTATTTTTACTTTAATGCAAGAAACCTATCCCTCCGTTAACAGAGACGTGGATGGATGTCTTCAACCACAACGCCCGCTTAATTACTTTATATATCATCTATAAACTCAGCCATATGTTTGCAGACTGGCCGATTAGAAAAAATTATCAGAAAAAAAGAGGGGAGTCATTTGAGACATTTTTGTTGTCGAAAGTGGGTCACTCATGAATTTAACCACGCCATCGCCAGGCACGCACTGACTGCTTTATTTGCTCTTGACATTATCTGCAAGCTGCGGCCTCCGCAGTGAGATAAAGGTAATTGGCACGCAGCGAAGGAAATGAAGGAGCTGGTATTACAGGCCATGAGAGCATATCAATAGTTTCCACATGAATGAAGAGAGCTGAGTCAGACTAGACTGTCTGACCGGTCAACATGGACCGCTGGGTTGTTTGGGTGCAAGGTGAGCAAAAATGGCACTTTGAACTTAATATAAAAATAACTAATCAAATTTGTTAAACATGAACTTGTGTTATTTTATTTAAGATAGATTTTTTGGGGGGGGGGGAAACTAGATTTTGATAATCTATAAGTGAGGCCTTTGGCTAAAGATTATTATATCACTGAAAGGCTGTCAAAAAAAAAACATTGTTTTTTGGACGTGACTTCGGCGCCGTTTGTCTCATTTAGTCCAAGTTTGGTACGTAAGAATAGACGTGAGGAGATCTATCTCATATTCACATATATAGTTTATTTCAAATATTTCATGTTTACTACCATATTGTAGCCTTACACACTGTACATTTTGAGGTGGGCTCCATGGATTTTACTTGTTCTTCCAGTTTATCCCACAGGTGGCTCAGTTGGTGGAGCGGACGTCCATTTATCTAAAGCTCGGTGGTTCAATCCCTGGCCCCTGCAGTCCAGGGATTGAAGCACCGATGGACTTCTCTATCGGTGGTTAGAGCACAATGATCAAAGTCTCATTGAGCAAAGTACTGAACCCCAAATTCCTCCTGATGGCTGTTCCATTGGTGTGTGAGTGATGGTTACCGCTGGTAAGCAATGTTTAACACTCGTGATGACCAGCTGGCGGCCTGCAGGGCTGCCTCTATCATCACTGTATGAATGTTGGTGTGAATGGGTGAATAAATGACCGCATTGTGAAACACTTTGAGTGGTCAAGCAGTCTAGAAAAAAGCGCTACATAAGTAAAGTCCATTTACCATTGTGATTGGGATCTGGGGGGATTCTTAGGTCAAGTCAACACCTTCAACTTACAGTGTGGTATGGAGCATTATCCTGCTGGAAGAGCCCACTGCCATTAGGGAATTCTCTGAAGGAAGAATACTTCCTGGTTCTATTGCTTTCTCAGGCAAGTAAGGTACTCGCACTCAACCACCCACATGATGATTTATAAGACCATCCCACCTTCTTCCATTTCTCCCATTATATATATATATATATATATATATATATATTTAAAAGAGTGCAAAACTCTGCCAAGGGCCAAAAACTACCTCTGAACCTACTTTTTTTTTTTAAACAGTCATTGTTTCATCACTTCCTTTTCCACTCCAGTATAAAACATCAAAGGAACAAAGCACAACAGTAGCCAAGGTTTAGGAAGAAATCATGCAGATTTCTCCATTAATGTCTGAGTTATTGGCAGCCTCTAAATCTACTGATACTCTCCGAGGATCGATCCGCATAGAAGAGAGGAAAATATATTTTCAAAGGTTTTTCGCATTTTTTCCAGTCTGAATCAGGAATGTTTCTTAATTATTTTGAGTTGTAACCATCAAATGTCAAATATGTGATATTTAAAATGAAATGACATAATTTTTCT